>RCAB01000795.1:0-18799 GCA_003640385.1 Setaria digitata | reverse complement strand
AAAACATATTCCAATTTATGAATATTTATTGCAATCATAAAATTTTATAGTTTGTTTCTGTGATTTTTATAATCCATATTAATTTAGCATATATTTTCTACAGTGATTAGGTAGTCATAAAGCTTAGTCATGGAAAAAAATTTGTTATTATTAAAAATTTCAGTTTTGACAAATGAAAAGAAGAAAGTTTCAAAAGTTGGATTTATTTTTAGCCAATAGTGAAGTGAAATTGCGTACACTCTTTAAATCGATCAACTTTCTAAAAAAAAAAAAAAAAGAGAAAGAAAGGAAGAGAAAAAATAAATATTCAAAGAGACGTTCGTGTTGAAATTCCTCATGTGGCCGCTGCATATTTTATCTTAAAAATTATCAAACTGAAATTTTTGACAAATTTTATTATCGCTGTAACTCATCCTATCTTCTTCATTCCTAGGTTTATAGATTTTTTTCATTTCGAGAAATTACTTTCATTTTTTTCATGCTTCTCTAATTATTAAGAAAAAAAATAAATAAATGAATGTTTTTTCATTAATTAATCAGTCCAAAAAGTGGCCGTGAAAATCAATTTGTCATTTAATGCTATTTTTCATCAGCAAAAATTGAACAAAATTTAAAAGCAAAATTATGTATAAATTAACCCGAATATTGAAAATATTGATCCATTTGTAAAACATTTGATACTTTTTCATCTATGACTGATATGTTTTATCTTTTGTGCCTTGCAAAATTGTAGCCCAAAATTTAATTAAATCAATTGAAAATCGAAATAGAACTTTTGCAAAAGGAACTCTTTTTCCTTTATATATTCAAATCAATGATTAAATTAACAAATTTAAACATCGAATGACATCATACTTATTGACGCATCCGTCATTTCTGAAATGTAAAACAACCACATTATCAGCTAGCAAAGTTAACTTCTTAAGCGAAAAGAAAAAAAATGTAGCAGAATAAAAAGAGAGGCCTAGCAGAGAAGGAATTTTCTTAGACGCCAACACGTTATAAGGCCTGTTCTTTTTGGCTAAATAATTTGCATATACCTCATGTTCTATTTATGCAATCTTTAAAAACCATATAGCAAGTACAATTTTTAGCAATTTAATGAAATGTTGTTTGAATATTTTCAGAATACTTCGCGATTGACTTCAGAAATATCTCATTATATTCGTTTCATAAGTTTATTCAAGATCAAACACATGTAGCACATTTTATTGAATGTTCCTCTATCCAAACAATTTATCATGATAACTCATTGATTGATATTCAGCACCTCATAACAATATCGATAATGATTGACAAGATAATTGTTATCACTGAAGAAAGGGAATTCCATTCCATCTTTCAAGAGATGTTGTCATTGAAAAATTGCTAAATATCTCTTATTTGAATATGCAGACTACTGTAGAGATTTATTGCCCAGAAATTTTCAGAAATTCAAAAATTTTACGAAAAAATTCCCATCAATTACTAATAATTTAGTTATTGGCAACATGAACAAGAAAAGAAATTTTTAATTTTTACTAAATGGTTCGTTCCAATTTCCAATCAATTTTTCTTTGGACATGCTAGTTCCATCAAATTCTAATCTTCTCACACTTACAACGGCCCAAAAATTGATTTTATTTCGTCGCATTACTTTCTTTATGCTCATAAACAAGCGACTTCGTTTATTTCCAATGAATAAATATTCTCTTATTATTCAACTCAGAGCTTTATTATACATTTATTCATTCATCTATGTCCCATTTCTATATACTGCTACAAAGTATTCAATAAGGGCTGGGAAAATTGCACTATTACTCAATAGCAATTTTAAAATTCCAATTTAAATTTTAGTTCTAGAACCAATGAATTTTTCTCAATGTTTAGCAAGATTTATTCAATCAGTTCCATACCAGCTATTGGACATGCTTAATGATCTAGTGTGAAAGCGTTTTAAAATTTAGTGCACCTAAATAATTAACTACTGGGCTGCTTTTATCTTCCAGCTGCATAATTCTTATACCACCTGTATGTACCATCTGGCTAAGTAACCTCTCGAAAGTTGCTAGAAGACATTTTCATAGACTTTGACAAATTTATTAATTTTTCGAAATCCTTCCAGACTTCGAAAAAAATATAAAAATGAATTAGAAGATACAAGATAAATAAAAGTCTTTCTCACTCCATCCAAAATTTGTGTCTTCTAGTTTCACAATTTTATTTAGTGTAAAGTTATTTTTAATATTAACTGCTATCATACTAGATAATTAATTTTCATCGTAATTAAATATTTCTTCATGTCACCTTTTAATTATCAAAAAAATAGCAAGATCATTAACTTATTTTTTCCTCTGTAAACTAAGCTGCTAAAGAGATTTTTGATCAGAATAAACTTTATTTGTGAATAACCAATAATATTTCGAAGATCTATTCCTACCACAAGTTTGCAGGTAAAAAAAAAAAGAAATAACAGGGTCGTTGACTTAAAATGAAAAAGATTTATATTTGTAAGTTGAAAGACATTTACAGTTTACTCTAAAATTTGTTATTCTGTTAACACTGTGCACAAAATTCTTCATGTTCAATTTGACTAATAAAATTTCAGCTATATTTATTCGTTTTTAAGAGTTATCCAATTACTCAATGTTTTTTTTTTATTTTTTTTTTCAAATATTTGACAAAGTAAATTACGGATTAATTAACTGAGGACAGATATACTTTCAGACTTGATAACTGTGGAAAAGTGTCCAAATTGAAAGTCAATGATGACAAGACACTACAGTGTCAAAGCGTAATTTCAAAATTTTGAAATGAGACTGAAAATGACTGTTTTTATACTAGACGAGACAAGCCGATAACTGTAAATGGTCTGTGGAATAATTAAATAGAACGACACTAATGATTTATCTATTTGTTTTTTTTTTTCTTTTTTTCCTAAGAATTTCATTTAAAAATTTGAACCTCACATAAAGTCTTACGATGTCATGAGCAAAAAGTTATAGAAAAAATGAGGCGTTTGGTTGATTAGCAGTGATTTTATTAAATTAACTGCTTACTCACTTCCATGCTCAATGTATTCAATATAATGCTAACATATCATTAGCTTTTTAACTAGCAAAACGTTCTTGCATAAGTAACATTTAGTTTGTAGCAAAAAAAAGAAAAAAAATTCTTTAAAAAAAAGAAAACATTATCATAGAAAAAAAATATTTTCTGCTTAGAAATGAATTCTTAACAGTTAAAATTTCTTAAGATAATTACATTGAAGGATGCGAAAACTTTCTAGATGCAAATGGGCTATTTCATATCATTCATTAGAGCTTTTCTGTCTTACAGTTTGTTTTACATGCATTACTTTTCTTATGCCTCTTACATTTACTTGTCTACCTGCGTAGGATTACGATTAATAACAGTTTACTATTATGTGTCATTGAAATTCGTCATAAAATTAATGCATTAATTAACTTACTCAATGGTTTAAGCTCTGCAATAGAGCAGCTTCGAGTTTTGAACCGCCTACACTGCAAATCTATACCTAAAATTTACTTTTCAGTTTAGTTAGAGTTTGCAGCTTTGCAATATTATCATTATCATAATTATCATTATCAACATCGGTACCACTACTCCTTCCTTTTCTCCTCTCCTCTCCTTTCTATACCATGAGGTGATTTGGTCATTTAGTGAATTTGACATAATCTGCTGCGATTTATAAGTTCATTCCCGTTGTCCATTCTGCCAGTGAATTGAAAGTGTCATTAGTCATTCGATGATCCACCGATTGAATGGCCACATTTCTGGCGAACAGATTATTTTGATGGCACCTGAATCAGAAGCATTCTATTTCCAGTCACCGGAACTGAAGATTTTCTCTTTTCCTCACTCTGACCTTCTCTTACCGTCCACTTTGCTTGCAGTTGATTAATCATAGAGAAATAATTTCAATTATCAGTCGCCACAAATTGATATAATTCCTCTTCCCTTTCTGTCATCTAAAGAAGCTGCAGGAATGAGTTTGTGGTAATGATTATATCTGTTGCACTGACGTTAATCCGTTTCAACTTTCTGATTGTAGAGAACGCCTTTTTCATCTTATGCTACAACTATTTCACTCATAAACTGATAGTTTTTTTTCTTTTTTGCATCTTCCACAAATGTAGTGCTATTCATACATGTGACAGAAGAAAGACATTGAACGCAATGACAAAAACGCATCTTTCAATACTTCCACGTCTCTTCTCCACTGCCAGAAAAACTCCCTGTAACTTTATTCTCTTTCCAAGTAGCTAGCTATCATGCTGAAATAAGCCTATGAGATTAGTGGATTATTGCACTGTATCATCTTTTGCAGAATAGAAAAGGAAAAGACTTTATAGGCGGCAAGCACAATTGGCGTTTTAAATTTTAGCCTAATAAGCTAATAATATCATTGCTTGTTATAACTAATAATTCTGAGGTAGAACAATAGAAGCGTTCATCCAGTCAGCTGCATAGTGCATAGTGAACCTTCTGCTGGATACTTCTGTAAACTGCGAAACTTGCAAGGATTAAATTAGTCGGATCAAAGTAACGATATTATTATTACTCTAATTCATTCTGCAGTCCGTTGATGTGTAACTGATCGAAACGTAAAGCGCTTAAAATTATCTTTATAAAGTGTTTGTTTCGAATTCGAACTTTTCCAAACTTCAATTTGTAAAGGAATTTTGAGGTAAATTAATTGGGTCTTCAAATCGTGAAATATTTCTCAAGGTTAACTTTCGTTTAGAAGTATTTTCTTGTGATTTGATACTTATTTTAAAATTTATGCAATTTCTAGAGTTTCCGTAACATGTGTTACAGCAGTTGGTATTTATTTTTGGAAAATTCAAAAAATTTGCCTTCGAAAAATTGAAATATGCAGTTAGTCCGACATGTAAAACACTCTGTTCACTAGACTTGCTTTTAACGTCACGCTGTTTCTATTTTGTGCAATTGGTTCGATTTTAGCATTTTTCTCTCAACAGCGGAAATTAAATCTATGATGATACAACCAATTCCAATTAGTTGTCACTCACTTGATAATTCCATTATTCACACATTCTAACACCTTATCACAAATGTTTGCTTTCAATATCAGCAATAATGCTCGTCATGCAATCATCATATGAACGTTCTTCGGCTTCGCTAATTATTAGCATGTAATTCTTCATATTTCTTTTCAAAAATGTCACTTATTCCGCCTAAATCTTATAAATCTGCCGAATAGCATGAATTTAATTCAACTTTTATAAAAACTAAAATGATTTCCAACTATGCAAACATTAGTTAATGAAATGAAAAGAATGAATGATGTGTGGAAAAGCAAATCAAAAGTTATGTAAGGCGATTGCAAATTGTTCATATCTGTGTCGTTACTTGCCGTCATAACTAACAAAAAGAAATCCAGGTACCTCAGATGCTACTACCCATTCCTAAGTCTGTGATAATCTTCAAAAAGTAATAATTCATACCGTTATCTTTTACGACTTCTTCATTTACACTTATCATTACTTACTATTAAACATTACTGAACAGTAGCAGTACTGTAATCAAAATAATAATCTTGAAGTAGCTATCATTATTGTTAAATTAACACATTATTGTAAGACAGAGCATTAATTTAAGATTACTTGTTGATTCTTTTGTTAACTGCTATTGTTGCCTCACTACTTCGTTTTGAACTGTGCTTTTTTGTGTATTACTATTTAGCATGGAAAAGTTAATCCAAAAATCCAGAAATGACATTTGGAAAATCCGTATAGCTGACTTCAGGTCAGAATGTTGTGTAATGCTTACTTTTGAACTTCAAAATTATACGTTTTCTGTCGATTATAAGCCTTACCAACATAATCCAAGTAAATTACAGCTTATAAAACTGTATATAAATATTAGATAAGATTATAAAAGCTTCTTTCCATTCCATCAATTTTTCCCCTTTGCCACTAACGTAATTACCATCTTACTATTGCTATTACTAGTCATAAATGTTAACAACATAATAATAATCTTCAGCAAATATTCTCATATTTATTATCTTTGCATATATTCCTTTAAAAATTAGAAATTACATGCTATAATCAGTATTCGAGCAGAAACTGAAATAAATGAAAGTACAGCACCTACGAAGAAGATGCTACGGTAATCATTAGGGAGCTCAACTTTATGCCTGAGATGTTTTTAAAAAGTCAAGCACTATATGCCTTCAGTTTTAAACAAAAGCATTCTATTCTTCATCTTTCTTGCTTACTGTATTGTCTTTATCTATAATTTGTATCAGCTGTTTGTAGGCAAGTTGGAAAGCATGATCTTGCGGAACTAAAAGAATAAATCTATTGAAGGGTGACAAAAGAATGAAATGGCAAAGAAGCATACTAGACGTATCCCACAGAGGGCATTCATCACCCCCTAGTAGGCTATAAAATACCTTTCTAGACAAGAAATACAGCCAATCTTCATGGTGGCTTACTCTTGCAATCTATGAAAGAAGTTAGAATGCCATCCGTATGGTCAACAGTTATAGTATCATTCATTATTTCCGAGTCTGGACAATAAAGCAAGGAAAGATAACAAAAATGTTTAAAGTTTTGTAAATCGACAACCTTTTTTATAAACTTACAAGCAATAATTCATCATGGAATATCACCTGTTTTGCTGGTAATTAGCAGAGGTATTTATTTAACGAACACGGACGTAGAAAAGATTAACACCACCAGACCCTACCAGTTACCAAACTAATTAATTACCACCAGCAGCAACAATAACAAAGCGAAAGTACTCAGCTATCGTCCACACTCATTCGTATCCGAACTATTTGGACAGTTAAAATTCACGTACGACATGCGGTGCGAATATTTCAGTGGTTGGTAAATGTCGGAGTGGGGTATCGGTGTGTTGTGGATTTTTTCCGGTAATTGTCAGGAGAAGTTACAGGTATATGATTGTTCTCTTCGGTAAGTTTCGAGGTAAGGCATTGACACTTTAACGACTTTGATTTTCTGTTGGACATTTTTAAACTAATTTTCATAGTTTTTATAGTGTTCTAATGTATTATTCAGAAGTGAACGCTCGTGAATTAATAATTCTCTACACCCGTACAACTCACTGTATAGCTTTTCTTGATATTCCCAAAACATCTGTAGAATAATCAGCTGATACTGTCTTTTTTCCCATCAGATTGCTCGATCGTCATTAACTATGCGTTAGAAAAAAGATTGGATTTGTAAATATTTCTACGTCATTATCAATCCAAGAACTGTTTGAGTAGCAAAGACCTCCATAATTTACTTGTAACTCTACATATTTTTTACGTATGGCTTTTTTTCCATTAAGATATTCACTATTTATATGCCTTTTCTAGGTTATGGTTACTTTATCACTAAATTTTCGCTTCTTCAGATGGTCTTACACTTATTATTTACTTTGCACCTTTTGCTTTCAATTTATCTCATTTGCATAGATTAAAAATTTTGCAAATTTTAGATATATTTCGACTTTGAAAGGCCACCGTCATGTTCTTATTATTCGAAAATAACGATTTTCACTAATTATTTTTATCTGTATATCCCTGTTGAATGGTTATTGTACCCCTTGCTAGTTTGATTGCTGTCAACGAATTTGGCATCGTTGTATGTTTTACTGCTGCGATCAACTGATTTCATTTGTAATTACAAATAATTAAAGTGGAATTATATTGGAATACAGATTGCTTGCTCAATTATAAGCGCGGCAGTGTTATTTATTATTGCAAGCGTGGAAAGGTGAAGGTTGTCACTGCTTTGAGTTACGACGGGACGTACATACGTATTAGGAAAAGGTCACTGGAAGCGGAAAAAAAAAGTGCTGGTAGTGTACCGCAAGAAAGCGGATTACAGCGGTATGACTGTGGCCACACTGGGTTACACAATGGTTATTTGTGGCAATAGTGATGATCCGCACCACAGGTATCGAGGACGAATCGAAAAGTTAGTATTCATCCAATGAATACAGAATTTGCTTGCTAAAATACTACCTGTCAATCACGATATAGGTTTTTGCATGCTCAGAAGTTTTTCAACTTTTCAGTAAGTTGTTTATTAGAATTTTAGTACTTCTTGCAATTTTTTTCAGGTAATATTAAGTAATGCGATGAGTTTGATTATGTCGTAGAATACGCTGAGTAAGGGATTTAATTTATAATGGGCTTGATATAAGTATTTTAACTCTGCTGACGAATTTTAACTTCCTCCTTCTGCCATTAAAAAAAGGAGTGTTGCTGTAAATCAATCAGAGAATTTTTTTAACTTCCATAAAATCGTAGAATTACCCTTTTCTCGTAGTGAAAAATTTCTTTAATTGTTCTTGCTAATCTCTTTGGATAAGTTGAGTTAAAATAACCAGGAAGATTATCTGTATTTCGAAGTTCTGGAATTTTAAAAGGAATTTTTTTTCGGTAGATGTACGCTGTATAAGCAGTTAGCAAGAGCTCTTTATCATTATTTATTTGCCTTTTTTAAATTTGGAAAGGTAGGCTTAGTCCTTTAATTTTTGTCCTCGAGATTGCTCCTACTGCTACATCGACTTTGATTTATTGCAGGGTCAAGTTTGGAGTACCGATTGAAGAAGCCTTCGCTCATGACATACCTGCTACTTTATTAGTAAGCAGAGTTTTTATCTTAGAAATTGTATCTAGTAGGGTTTTTTCTAAGAACTTATAGTCAATTTAATTATTTTAATAAATAATTTACTGCAGTATTCTTCTATAACTTAATAATTGCTGTAGAACTCTGTTGTTTAATGTCACTCCGAAAGGACGTAGAAAGGAAAAGGAACAGGACTTATTTCAGATTCCAGTGGACCATTTTAAGTTTCCGAAATATTTTTTGAAATATAGTGGAGCATCCAGAAGATGGGTTTTCACAAGTATAGCTTTTGCAGTCATTTAGTAGGCAGTTGTTCTTGAAAACTTTTTTACCAGACTTTTAAAGCTTTTTTTGCAGGTATTGCTTCTAAAAGTGCATAAAGATGGTCCCGCTAAAAAGGATATCTGGCGTGCACCGGGCAATCAAGCTCAGGTACGAAAGCTTTCACATATCATGCAGCACGGCAGGCTTGTAAATATTGCTAATTTTAGTGTTTATACTGCTGCATCTGTCATAAAGGTAAGCTTATGAGGGAGTTTTTCTTAATACATACTATACATTATATGTATATATATATATATATATATATGTTGAATATTGAACGATTCACTCTACAAAATCAGCAGTGCTGTTTTGGTTTCTTTATTATGGGTTTTCTGATTTTGCGCTTCCTTTTTCTCTGGAAATAAGCTAATTAACAATATTTGCTCATGAATAGGTATGTATTCAGTATATGATGATATACTGAATGATTTCCTTATTTATCTGCTTACTTGTCGTTTCTAATATTATCGAAGCACTTTTCGCACTTTTTTAAAATATTTATGTTTTAGAAATTTTTATCGAAATTGCCTGGTGGCATATTTGGTCTCGAAAATGAACATAAACTTTTTGATTTGTATAATATATCCTCAGATCTAGAATTACAACGGCAATCGTTTTGTAGGTGAGTTTCATTTAATTTTGAGTAATTTCTAACTGGACTTGTCAGTACTTTATTTTCCAATATTTTAATGTTTTTTCAAGCTTATTTTAATATATCGTTCCCTGTTGTTATGAAGAGTTGCTTGTAATTTTCAATTCAGTATTGAAGAAAAACCTGCTGTTGCGATATTCCACTGTAACCGGTGGTTTATCAAGTGTTTTAGAAGCGTTTGTTACTATTCTGTCGTTGTATTTCGTCAAAATTTGCTCGTTACGCATCTTATCAGGTTGAGGTTTAATTATACAGGAATGAACAAAATTGAGGTTTAATTATACAGGAATGAACAAAATTGGGTAAATTCCAATTCCAGAGTATTAAGCAGTTTGCCGATTCCATCACAGCATCTACTTGTACTACTTTTTGGCACTTTTTATATGATCTCAGAATCGGCCGACTCATTTGGCTCAAGAATGACCGCGGAGGCGCTTGGAATTTCGGTTGCTCCTTCACTTTTCCATTCGTGTATTCATGACGGGCAGCGAGTATGTTTTTCGTTTTGGGGGTTGCGATTTTGCATGCAATTCAGAGTGGTCATAATAATTTCTGTCCCGTATTATTTGTTATTAGTTTCAAACCTCATTAAATCGTGTTATTACCGCTCCTAACGGATATATCGCAGTAGTGAATGTGGCGCGGTTATTGACTGTTCAATTTCAGCTAACTGCATCGGCCACTTCTGCTTGGCTGTTTCTATTTCAGTTTCATTCCAGATTTCACCGCATTTTAGTATAGTGTTTTCCTTTTCATTGGTAGTTATATTCTTGTTTTTCCTAATTCACTTTCGTTAACGTGCTAGTTATTCATTATTTTGGAGCAGCTTTGTTAAGCAATCTCTAAAATTTCTTTAAGGCAAAAATAGAAGATGTGATACGATTCAAAATTGCTTCTGAGATTATCTCAAGAATTATTGAAAATTTCGGTTTTACAAGTCTTTTTCCACAAGAATGTTACCAATTTTATGCTCGTATTACTGGTCGAACACTGCGATTTAATGGAAATGACTCACGACTCCGATTCGTTACTCCAGCTAGTAAGATGTTTTCTCGATTCAAGTTCGGAAATTATTGATGCCTTGTTTTTTTTCTTTTCTTTCCTTTTTTTTTTTTTAATGAAAGCTCTTTTTTTTCGTTCTTTACGAATTAAAGCTTCTTTACTGAGTTATTTGGAAGTCTCCCGAGTTAAAAATTTAGAAAATTTAAGAATTAAAAGTTCGCTCTTCCACTTTCTCTCGATCAGAAGGTGCATAAAAATTGCTATAGTGGTAAGCAGTTATACATATATTTAAATTTAAAAAAAAAAAAAAAATCATGAATTCTCTATTCATTGACCAGTTCTTGAAGGTTTTATAAAATATGCTGCATCGCTTTGTGCAAATAGATATAGTATGTCATGATTACGTATTCGAAGTTATGTTTTTAAACATATAATTGGAAGAAGGCATAATTGGGTTAATTAAAGTATTTGAGATAAAGTTTTCCGGATATAGGGATATAGATCATTTGGAAAGATGAGCTAGTTCATAACTGTTTTGTGGAGGAAAGAAACTATTACACTTAAAGGAAATTTATTTATTTCTTTCCAAATACTCTGATTGTGCTGCCTCAAATCTGTTAGTACCGTACTAGATTTTTAACCGCTCAGATTCTTTTTTTTTTGGTTGCCAAATTTTAAAGCTTAAATATTTGCCGTTGATAAATTTACTGTTTTCAACATACGGGCAACACCTTACTTGCTGCAGAACTGAATAAGCTACTGTTTCAGTGTTTAGCACTTCATATATGAATATTTTTTCGATAGATTTGAATGTGTTTCGTAGGTAACAGGAAATCATGCACTACTGACAGTTCCATAAAATATTTGGACCTCACTGTATCTTGCTTAAGGAGATGTGTCGAGGTTAGCCATGGTAGCACCGGGAAATAGCTGTACTTTTATTACTTTTATTTTTCAGATGTTACTCGGAATTTTCTGTCAGATCTAAATATATTTTTTCTTTTGTTATAATCTTAATTTGATGGTTTCACTATCTTGTTCTTGTTTCCTTTTTTTTTTTTTTTGTCTGCTTCATTCATTCTTTTAGATGTACACGAATGGCCAGTACCACCACCCAGTACCTATTCGATTATGGCTGCTCGATGTGCTGGAAGTTATTCTATGGGTACTGTTGCAGCAATTGACCATATTAACTCCAATTATGGTAGGCACTTCGATCATTATCAACAGCAACACCATCATCCAAATATCATTCAAACTGTTTCGGCTTGGACTGTTAATAGAAATAATTGCATAGGAGGTGAAGGAGGAACAAGAAAAGTTAGCTGTGATGGTGATATAAGAATATTGGATCGTCCTATTGATAGGCAATATCTTTCTGTTGATACTAGTATGGACAATAACGAGCTTGAATCTGGTTTGTTAACATTCACCACAAATTTGCAACCTCATCAGCGAACCAGTAGTTATCCATATGCGACGGTATCACACTATAGAAGAACATTTTTTGGAGCTGGATCTCACCATATCACTGTTGCGAATATTGTAGACGATGAATTAACGTCTAAAAAGGAAAAACCTGTCCTGCGATCATCAAACAGTCAAATTACCGCTACATTTTTGAGTGAACACGAATCGATGCTGAATTATCCAAGAAATTCTCAAGTTTTGTCAGTTTCGGATATGGAATTATACGCTTTGGGAAGTTGTGATTTTTAAAAGAGCTCCCTTGCCTGTTTAAAGCATTTCCCAATAACCACTTCCTACATCTTTGTTACTCTTTTTTAACTCTTCACTTTTTAAATTTTAAATTTAACCAGCAAGTGTGAAAATAACAAAACACCAAGCAGGGAAATAAAGCTTCTTTCTCATTCTTGTTAATTCTAACAAAAGCCGCCTTTTGTTTTGAGTACAGAAACTAACTGATTAAGGAAGAGTCACTTTTTCTAATCATGCCTTCACTTTTAGTTCATTATCTGGAAGACTAAATGTCAATGTTTTGTGAGATTAATTCGATTGATACATTTCTTTTCCCACTGGTGTGAATATGGAAGTAATATGCACATAGCGTAGGTAAATATGAATGAAAACTTGGTGTCTGACAATGTCTAAGTTTGTTAAGAGAAATTAAAGAAAGGGTAGGAATTATTGTTATTTAACTTAGTCGAAGAGTTGTTTCTGTTGGAAATTTTCAGGGAAAACGTGAATCTCAAAAATTTTCATGCGGATTATCCTATGTTTATGTTAGCTAAAATTTTTTCTGATTTTGTTTTGCTTTTTTGTGAGCCTTATCCATTTTGTTTTCAGTTGATTTAGATTTGTTTTTCAAATACCAATTTTCATACATGTCCGCTCAAATGAGTTGCATTAAATTATTTTACTTACATTTGTCTCTACTTCATTTCTCATTTCTTATTTTTATTTTTTGTCAAGTCCACTTGAAAATATTTTGACCTCACTAAACAAAATATCTTATGCTATTTTCATTTTAATTACATGGATTTATTTTGTTTGTTTTTAATTATGTTTTCACTTATTTCTTCAATGATAATCGATATTCTGGTGACCAGTTTTACTTTTGATGTTGCTGTATGTTTAGACAACTTTAACAGAACAGTTTTTGTTTTATTTTATTTTTTATACGTTTTCCCTGCTAACCGCATTCATTGGTGCAGTGTTTATAATTGAATGTTAGCCGTTTTATTTCTAGTATATTTGCGCCACAGGTTAGGCAATGTCATTTGTCTTTTTTTTGGAGTACTGAATTTAAAGGTGAGATTTATTTCTTATGTATTATTGTTTCAGTGTAACCTATAATTAATTTAAATAATTTCTCTTCCGAGTTTACTTAAGCTTTCTTAATGACTTATATCAGATATGTAAAATGGCTCGAGTGATTCCGCGATCATACATCTGAACTATGTTTGAAGTACATCAAGAACGACAAATAAGCCGTCACCTTATCTTGCTTAATTAACGTTTTAAATGGCAGTACTGTATAGTAACTTCAGAATTAGTGATATTATCTAGATTGACTTAAACGAATTACGGATAAACTGAGCGATGGTTGCGTTCTTCCAATAATTTGATAAATTGAGATCGTTTCGTAAGATCCTTTAATATTTGCATCTTCTCTCATCCATTTTTTAGACTTCATTTCATATTAAATTAAGAAAAATAAATGAAGCAGTTGAATATGTGGCGCAAATATAATTCGGTTTCCGGCCATATTAATTCCGTCCATTCTTTCGGTATATCTCATTTCATATTTCACTACCTGTATTCTCCATTTTCGATGCTTTCTCTGATTTTTCTCTTTCTTTTGCCTAGTTCTGATTCACATCTCCTGCTTTTCACCACCTAAAAGGCTTTATAACCTCATTCATTCCTTATTTTCTTTTGACAATTATTTCCTCTGTTTTGATGTTTGCACTAATGCAATTTTTATTTTCTCTTAATTTTCTAATTCGACTTTAACACATCGTGACCTTAATTTTCTCAGCACAGAATACTGCTCGGGAATAGTTATTCGTCGCTCGAAAAGGAAAGCAATCAATAAACTATTTAAGATAATAGTTTTTTTTTTTTTTTGCAGTTTACATTTGTTCACTCAATAATTCATTAATATATTACCAGCTTACTTGTGTTGTGATAAAGATTCAAATAATGTGATCGTGTGTGATGTGAACTAAATTTAATTTCAGTACCTCCCTCTCCCAGTTTTTTCTTTTTAAACATCCGTTTCACGATAGATTATGTATGTATGTGAGGAAAAGTCCGGAAAGTCCAATTAATGAAAGTTTTTTTAGGCCAGCCAAGATAATTTGCTTGCATTATTCTATTTTACATTCAGTGGTGTACAATTAATTGTAAGGAAGAGCTTGATTAATGATAATCGTGTGATATTTTTAAGAATAGTAGTCGAAGTGAGGCGCTGTGGATATGTGTATCTAATTAGAGCTAACATTATGAGAAGAAACGTCGTTAAGATTGTTAAAAGTTTACCTTGAAAAAAAAAAAAAAACGATTTTTGGTGTTGTTCTGGAAAAGATTAGAACACAGAATTAAATGATACACCCACATAGATAGATAGCTCGTGCAGGAATGGTTCAGGGGAAAAGAAGGGGCTTCTTCAGGCATATTTTTCTATAATTCTTGCATTGTGGAATTTTGTAATTCAAAATGTGCAAGTTTTTAATGGACGAAATAGCCAGGATATTCTTATATTGCTATGTTAATATATATAAAT
Organism: Setaria digitata; assembly: GCA_003640385.1. Taxonomy (NCBI): domain Eukaryota; kingdom Metazoa; phylum Nematoda; class Chromadorea; order Rhabditida; family Setariidae; genus Setaria; species Setaria digitata. The sequence goes on along the minus strand of RCAB01000795.1, from coordinate 3,954 downwards.
ATAACCGAAGTGAAAATTTAAAATTTTAATTTTTGTTCACAGAATGCTATTTATTTTTCCTTTATTATTATACTGAAGTGTGGCAAACTTTTGCTTTGATGGCTATCGGTCGTGCTGTTTTAAAAAATTTGAAACACGTAGAAAATAGAATTTGTTTCTAACTATATTTTCAAATAAGTGAGGCAAATGAGTTTTTTGCAATTATGAAAATTTATTCCAACTAATCAATTTTAGCAGCTTTTTCGGCATCGTGCAGTCAACCTGATGTGGTTATTATTAGTGCTGATGCCACGAATGATAGAGGTACAGCAGAACGGAATTTTCGACAGTGCTCGCATCGACATACTCAATCAGCAAGTCATCGTGCTGTGATATATACAAGATTAAGCAGTTCCGCTGCAGAGGTATGTCTTTTCATCTTTTGTTGCACGTTAGCGCATAATCACATTTTCAAAAACTGAAAAAAATTTGTTGAAAGTTTATTTAAAATGAATGAAAAGAAACAATCACTTAAAAATTACCGCTAAAATAAGCACCGCGCTTAGTGTCACGGATATGCTGATGTTGCTGGCTTGCAGGTCTACATCATGCAGGGAGTCTGTCAATTAATCATGAGTTCGCTGGTGCTTTCTTTGATGGTCTTAACTCTCTTTCCTTTCGAATGTTTTCTATGCCTTCCCTTGATTATAAATTTCAGTTCAAAAGCAGTTCCTTTATTGTTGATAATATATTAGTTCAAGGTACAAATTCCTCATAGTGATGATGATGATAATGATGAGAAATATTCGTTCAGTGGATTTCATGGTAGTGAATTACTAGAAAGTACTCATTCACTCACCTACCTGGAATGGGTACATGAACGACAAACAAGGCGTATGCGTACACGGTCTGAGTGGTTAGTACGTTATTCTTGATTTTTTATTAGTACCAATCTTTAAAGTCTTTATTTATATTGGAATAGTTTCTTCCATAAATCTTCATGAAAGTGACAGTACTTATTTTTAGGTTCCTTTTGCCTGCGCCATCAGCAAAGGTTAGTGACACATCACGGTTAAATGCTTCTGAATTTTCTTCTGCGAGTTTGCAACCAGGTTCACAGTTTGATGATTCGACAATGGGTTCATCCGATGGACGTACGGGAAGTACGGATAATACTGACGAATGTCCTATTAGTGTTACCCGGGAATTAAAACCATTGGTTAGTGTTTGCTTGCTTTAAATTATATATATAATAACAGAATGTATATATCATGCTAAGAAAAACTGTGATCAGTTCCTGTTCTAATTAGCGCAAATTTAAAAGAATAGCTACTTATCCAAGAAATTTCATACTTTTATAGAAAGGATACAAAGGCAAGATCAGTTCATCTTCAGTGACGACAGCAGAACAGTTTCCTGTAGTACGGCAGTCAGCAACTCGAATGTCTCGGATAGCTGGTGGTATCGTTCGTCGACGTTCTTGGCGTACTCATTACGTGCGTCCAAATCGAACTGCTGAAAGTTGTAACAGAGAACGAGTATGCTGCACTATCCCATTTATTTTTCATAACACAATGTCCAGAAGCATATTTTATATAGATATTAGCTGGTGTTTCTGATGTTTCTCTACTCTTGTCTGTAATCATTCTTATGGTTTTAGAATTCTGATGAAGTTGCTGTTGTTTCAAGTAGATCAGCACCACTGTATCGTCGTAATATACCACATGCATGTAGTCGAGGCTTACAAAGCTCTGGACGAACTATAATGTTACCATCATCTATGGAATTGCAACAGCGACAGCGTCCAGCAGCATCACCATCGGAACATCAAAAACTTTATTATCGCAGTAGTGGTGGTGATAGTAGTAGTAACCCTCATGTTGGCGATTCAAAAACCACACAGTACTCCAAAAATATGCTTTTGTAAGTTATGAAAATTTGCATTTTTGCATCATTATGTTAAAAAAAATCTAGCCATTGAAATTTTTGAAATTTTCTAAAATCTTATTGTTTTCGTTTGAAAGAATGAAAAAAAAAAAAATCCTTTTAATAGCGATATTGTCTTGCTTTTGTTACCTCTTTAAGTGATAAATGTTTTGCTATTTTCAAAGGTTTTTTAAAGAGTTGGAAATTTTCCTCCAAATTTTCACTTCAAATATTGTACCATTTTCGTGCCGATTTATTATTGATATTATCATTATTATTACTGCCATTGGATTTACGTATTGTTGCTTTATATTTGCCAAATTTTTTAAGCTTTTCGTTTAATTATCTTTTCATTTATGTAAATCATTGTTGAAAGAAATTAATTCCATGAAAAATCGAGCTGAAATTGGAAAAAATTTCTTTAAGTGACGATTAAGGTTTAGGGTTTGCAAAAAAGAGACTTTTTTTTTAAATAATGTTGTCTAAAATATTTGAATTTTCATGTGAAACATTTTTGTGAAAAAGGAAATAGTTTTTAGGTACTCTCGTTTCACTGCCTCTTGGCATACCTCATTTATTGTCCCCTTTATTCTGCCTTCTCTTTCTTGTTTTGGTTTTATTTCAGTTAATTTTTTCCCAACAATATTAAAAAAAAAAAAAATGTTGTGAAGCTGTTGTATAGCAGTTTTTTCTTTCCTTTTTTCAGAAAATCATATTGTGGACTTGGAGTTTGACATTTTACTTTGCACCGGGTAACATTTTTGGAGTTAAGGTATTGCTAGTTGATTTTTTTTTTTTTTTTTTGTTCGGTGATTTTATCTTATTTTGAATTGGGGTCTCTTCTATTTATCTCACCATATTACATGGTGGTTGCGCTTTTTCTTGGAAACATGGATTAAGCATAAGTGGAAATGTGTATGAAATTTCCTCATCGTTAAGTATTGTTTCCTTATCATTCCATCATTTATTTTGCTCATATTCTCAATTTTTTCAACACCCTTTGTTATGTTACCTACTGGATACTTTGACTAACTGTATTTCTTTCCCTATCTCTTCTTATGTTTTTCTTGAAATTTTCGAAGTCTCCAAAAATGTAGATGGTTTTTGAAAATTAAGCTTTAAATACTAAGAGATTCAGTTTTGTACTGATTTGATTTTAGCATAGTTTTTGGTGGACACTTTTCTCTACAGCTGGGGTGAAATTGGAAGTTTAATTTAAAATTTTGACATTTTTCGACGTTTCTTTCACTTTTCACTTTATTAGTAATGAGGTAAATCCTTCTGGAATCAGTTTCTGGTTCAGTGTAACCCTCTTTGGCAAATCCTAGAATTCCTTATAGCCGTAGGTGGTTCCGTCTCTCCTCGAATTTTATATTGCTTCTTACCATGATATATTTTTGGTTTTTTTGGTATATTCTTTGCAACAAACGAACCATCTGCTCTGTGACAAAGGAGCCTGAACCCATAAAATTCGTGATATGTTTTATCTTGAATTGAATTGTAGTTTTAGTTCGTGCAAGTTTTTTTAGGATATAGATTTCCGGATTTTATTGTTGCGCTGTGCACTAATTATTCACTAATTTATTTATTTATTTTTATTCTTATATATTAAAAGTCGCAAAAGATTACAAATTGCTTCTTATTTTAAAAGTTGTGTATATTTCATTCACCTAAAATCCATTTGTTGTAAATTAGTATTTTGAAATGCCATTATTTAGGTTTTAAATTTTTAAGAGTGGGAACTCAGAAATTTTTATTGTTTGTTACGATTAAAGTGTAAAGACTTTGTTCGGGCAGTAGTCTGAGAATATGAACAGAGAAATAGTGGGGTTTAAGTTTTAACTCGAAAAGTTAAATGCTTCAGGAACTAAAAGTGTAATACCTTCTTTAGTCCTTTTTTCTGATGATATCAATTGATATCGCAAGAGTACCTACCGCCTATATCATTATTTCGTGAAGAAAAGAGTAGAGCTATGATGAAACTTTTTTATCACTCTCAAAACGAAGGTAATTTGTTTAATGCTCTTGATATTGTTTCAGTCAAGACCG
>RCAB01000794.1:0-18831 GCA_003640385.1 Setaria digitata | reverse complement strand
ATTTCAAGAATCAGTCTTGTGTCGGTCATTCTACGTGCATATTTCAAGAATCAACCGTTGAATGGTCATTCCAAATTTCTTATCTGCGTGCATATATAAAGAATCCATTTTAAATTGTTCGTACGTTCACATTTCAAGAATCAACTTTATGTGGTGTTGATGCGTCCGTCGTTCATTCAAGCGTACGTTCTGATAATTAACACTACATTCTTCTTCTTAGTTGTTAATAAAATGAATCAATTGGGAAGTCCTAATTTTGTATTCAATTTCAATGATTTTTCCAGTTATTCATTTGAGTGCATGTTTTGATAACTAATGTATCAATCTTCCGCTTATCACCTTCCGATTATTTGACTTTCCATGTACGAACAGCTTATGCATCTGTATTAGCCTTACTAATTTCGAAAAAATATCAAATGTTTCACATTAAATCGAATAATTCAAAAGGATGAAAAATGAACAATTTTTCTTTCAAATTAAAAGTCTTTTGGAAAAAAATTTATATTTCTAGCGGAATAATAAAGTTTTTTGACAGTTTCTGTGAATTTCTGGAAAGTTAACAACAAGGAAATGGAAATGATATTTGCTTCATGTAGTCACGTTTTTTCAAGAAAAAAAAAATTATCAATAATGTAAAATCAAAACGAAATGCTAATTATACAATCACTTGCTAAGCAAAGGCACAAAATTAATCAACTTTAAATCCTTTTCTTATCGAATTTAAGCGATAAGAAATAAAAATTCTTTTAAAACAAAAATTCTTACTTCTAATTTCTTGACTTATTTTCTTTTCATCAAAAGCATTTCTTCCTCTCCTCCTAATAAAGAAGATAGGTGACAAACATTCGAAAAAAAAAAAACTACTAAAAAGTAAAAATTAATAGAGGGAAAAACTAGAACGAAAATCACTTTAGTTTTAAATCTTTAAAGTTTTAAATCGCAGGCAAAAAAAAAATAGTTTATAGCACGGATGTGAATTATTCACCTTTTTCTTTTTCTTTTATAAAACGATCATTTTATGAGAAAATGTACAAATATTTGTTGAAACCCTACAAAAAAAAAAAGTTCAAGGCAAGACGATATAATAGAATATATTGGACAGCTGGCATCACCAGAATCAACTGAAAAAAAAAAAAAAAAAAAAAAAAAAAGATTTCTAATGACTGATTTCAAATAATAAAGTTTAAATGTAAATTTTCGATTGCATAATGGCGAAGAAACAAACATTTTAGTTAACGCGCCGCACGGATGTTGTAAAAATTTTAAAAAATATAAATTTCAGACCACGTAATCACGATGATATGGTTTTGTAAACATTTGCACGGATGTTGTAAAATTTTAAAATTTTGTATTTCGCCTCTTCGAAATAATTCTTTAAATGATGCATTTAACAATTTTTCTTTCTATAAATATCAAACAACAAAAGAATGTTGTAAATATTACAAAAATTTTCAAGCTATTAGATAAAAAATTTTTCTGTCTTTTTTTTTTTTTTTTTTTAAATGAATTATTTAAATTTAATAAAAAATTTTGCTGAAAATTACTTGATACTGGATAGTTCGCTCCTCATTTCGGATAATTAACAAAAAATTTCAATTCAAGATATTAATTCGTGCTTTTTCTTTCCTTTTTTTTTCTGTTATCAGTTTCCTTTTAAATATTAAAACAAGCATTATCAAGGATTTAAGCCTGATTATTCCTTTGTGAGCTTTAACTATGGTAAATGAGTATATCACTCTAAACTTAGATAATTTTCAGAAACCACTCACAACTAGATAGATTAAGTTCCTGAGCATCAAAATGATAAAACATAATACAAATGAGTTACAAATTTATATAGGAATATGCCTCTGAATACAATCTAATTCTTAAATATTTTGATTCAAATTCGATTTAACAGTGATAGTAAACCGGAAATCATCGATGTCATGATAAAATGAAACTGAGAAAAATAGGTATGAAAGAAGAAAAGATCAGAATATTAGAAAAAACAAAAAAACGGAGTAAAAGTTGAATTTCGAAAAATTTAAAAAATTAATGACTGAAGGAATGCCCATGTTGAAAACGTTTAGAGTTTGTTTATAAAATTTATGTACCATGTTCATAACTAATAAATTAATGTGTGATAATTTTGATAATATAATTGGAATTGAATTTTTGTTAAAAAAATTTTCCATGGATGTTACATTATACTTTTGATATCTTTGATATAGAATAATCACTAGTAAAAATACATAAATGAAAAAAAAAAACATTTCATTAACAATTTATTGATAAGAATAAAAATTTAAAATATTGTTAAATATATTTTCAACATTTTTTTTTTTTTTAAATAAAAATGTTGAAAATAAAATAATCAGAAATGAAAATGTTAGCATAAAAATGAATATGCTCACCTGATCACCGCTAATTTCATAGCGTACGTTAAGCGGCTCAGCTTCAGGTATACCAACCGGTGTTGTTAGCCATTCTGTAGCATTAACACCTATGCCATCATCATTTTCTGCTGCTATATTAATTTCGTATAATCGTCCCATAACTGTAATTAATTAAAATATGCATACTATATAATTCTATTTTCTTTTTCTTTCGCTTATCAGCTAATATCAGTTAAGAAAACAATGATTAACATGCGACGAATTATACCCACTCTTATCAGTGCTGCTGTCATTTCTTATTTTCATTTGTTTTGATAAAATAAAAAAATATGTAACAGAGCAAATTTTTTGTCTTTGTTTTTTTTTTTCATTATCATTAATTAGAACTTGAAAATATCGTTGATAATAGCTTATCAGTAGCCTGAACATTAAAATGCTAACATTGTAAATTCTCAAGAAAAAAAGAAAAATATAAAGAAATACACAGCAACGATTGGTAACTAATAGGATCACTTTCTTCCTTTTCGTTTTTCTTGCAGTAATCAACAGGAGAATAAATTTTATGAATTTGGGAAGACTATTAACGGTTGTTAAAAAGAGAAAGTTCTATTCTACAAAGTTTTTAAACAAAAAAAAAAAGAAACAAAGGAAGAAATAATTTTCCGAAATGAAATGAAATCCATCACAGTAGCATCACTTACACAAGCCATCAAGAACTGCAAAGTTTTGTGCGCCTGATACCTCAATTTTCCGCGCATCAATATGTTCGAATGGTTTGTACCAAATAATATATTTGTTGATTGGTAAATTATAAGTAAACTGAAATTGTAAGTAAACTATTTTGTAGAAAGAAAAAAAAAACAACAAATTAGTTCAAACATGAATTGAAATAGTAGGAAGAATTTGAATATCGATTGGAAATTACATTATTACTTGACATCAGAAGGAGTTAAAAGTTATTCCTAATCGATATTCAAAATTAGTAATTTATTATAATTTCATCATTTTTGTCATAAATTCCATACAAAAAAAGCAACAAATTTGTTTTCTTTCTTTTTTTTTTTTTTTTAATAAATATTTGTTTTTATACTTTTTTTTTTTTAGGAAAATTCATATGAATTTTCAAATTCGTTCAAAAATAATAAATTCACATTCATTTTTCCTTAATAGTTATAACAGTTTAATAAGTGACAGTTTAGCATTTCAGTAATTTTATTACATAAAAAAAAAAAAGGTAATCAATTAAATTCACATTATTCTTTTGATAATTGCCGTAATAATTTAATTTGAAAAAATTTTATTGCTACAATAACAATGAGAGTACTAATTAGAAATGTTAATTTGAAATTGTCAAATTTGGAACCTTCGGTGGTTTCCAATCAACACGTGCCCGTAACGGTGCTTCATCATTGAGCAAATTAACGGAATGAGTTTGTGGCTCTGATGGAGCTATAAAAAATAAAAAAATAAAATTCTCTAATGAAATGATTTATTAATGCTTAATTTGAAGAAAAGAGAAGCCAAAATTTGAAAAAAAAAAAAAGAAAAGATCGCTAAAAGAAAGTTTTAAATGTAATTTTAAGAAAGAAAAAAGGGAAGATATTTCCCATTCCGTAAATTTCAACAAAGAAAAAATAATAGTAATAACATTGTTAGATGAAAAAAATTAGTCCTTTATTACTATTAAATTATTTGGAAAAAAAAAAATCTTTCAAATGTAATTTTTTTTGAGAAGAAAAATGAAAAATTTTATTTCCTAAATTTTGAAAAAAAAAAAAATCCTTTTTCAAATTTAATAATTTCGGATAAAAAAAAAAGAAAGAAATTAACCCTTTTTATTTATTAAATTATTTAAAAAGAAAAATTTCCATCCTTTTCATTTCACATGCAAAAATTTTTTCGGAGAAATTCGAGTTCAAAATTAAAATTTCATACGTAATCCACCGGTAAGAATTTTTTTGCTCGCACTAAATTCACCATCACCATGCCTATTGAAAGCATTTACCCGGAAGGAATATTCCGTATTCGGCTCAAGATCGGTAATTAATGTATGCGTTTTCTGTAACAAGAAAAATAAACTTGAAATGAATTCAAAAAGAAAAAAGGAAAGAATTAATTACCACTTGAAGAAAATTATAATGAATCGAAATAAAGTAAGGGAAAAATTTTAATAAATTTATTAGAAAAATCAAAAGTTACCATTATCAAAATAATTTAACACTTTTGAATTAACAAAAGTTTTTTTTTTTCTGAGTTAATGCTGAATTGAATTTTTTTTAAAATATCTTTTAAATTAATTTTAGATTAATGAGGCACAACCAAATTCATTAAATTAGTATTTTTTGTTTTTTTTTTGAGTATATGTCCTGGCAATACTGTTCAACTGTTATTCAATAACAATTAAAACTGAGCAAGAGCATATCACTTTTGAATGCAATGTATTACATTGATCAAATTAATTAATTAACTCATTTTGAATATATTAATGGAGTAATTCGAAATTTTAATTTTTAAAACGAAAGAATTAACTGAAATGTTTTTAAGCTTATTGCTAAAATTTCCACTGTATAAATATTTTTTAAATTAATTAAAGAAGATCACTATTTAAAATAATTGAAAAAAGGAGAAAGAGAGAGAGAGAGAGGAAAAATGCTAATCAGTTCGTTATTTTAATTTTCGAAATTAATATGAAAAGAAGATAAGATCTGTAATTAATCGATTAAATCATTATAAGTGTATGCTAATGTAAGCGTTATTTCAACAGTATAAAAATGATAACTAAAACCTGCCCATTACACTTAACCATTAAGCAACAAAATCATCTTTAGAATACTTTTTTTTGCATTCGTTTAAAATATTATTATTATTTTTTTTTTCGAAGAAAAAGAAAAGGTCTGAAAGTTATTGATAAAAACGCTACCGAGATAACTCTACTATCAGAGATAAGTGACAAAAATGCCCATTATCATTTATTATTAATCACATAAATTATTAATAATAAAGATTAATTGCATATTCTACTTTTTTATTTCTCGCACTGATCTATTTAAAATTTATGAAAGATAAAATTAATTCATCTAAAAACTTACCATAAAAATTTACGACTTTTACCTTTTTTTAAAAAAAAAAGAAAAGGATATGAGGATGTGATAAGAAAAACTAACATGCTGACTACAGAAAATTCACAATTCTTTTCTTTCCTTTTTTTTTTTTTTTTCCTTTACAAATTTTATTTTTGATCAGTTTGATAAAAGGAAGTGATAAGAAAGACTAACATGCTGATCATAGATAATTGCTCGTTGTAATTTATCATTAATTGGTTCACCATTTAATAAGCGATCCTTGTAAACATAATAACCAATTATGTCACCGTTTGCATACAGTGGCTTTTCCCAACTAACTTTTACCGCGGATGCATTTACCAGCAAAACTTCCATATCACGTGGTGCTGATGGCACTATAAAAAAAAATGACTTCTTATTTCACAGAATATGATATTTTATTAAAAATGATGCAATATTAATTAGCAGTCAAATTAATCTAATTAATAAAAATTTTATAAAACCTCATTTTCTTTNTCCTTGTAAACATAATAACCAATTATGTCACCGTTTGCATACAGTGGCTTTTCCCAACTAACTTTTACCGCGGATGCATTTACCAGCAAAACTTCCATATCACGTGGTGCTGATGGCACTATAAAAAAAAATGACTTCTTATTTCACAGAATATGATATTTTATTAAAAATGATGCAATATTAATTAGCAGTCAAATTAATCTAATTAATAAAATTTTTATAAAACCTCATTTTCTTTAAAAAAAAAAAAAACAATATTATTACCATTATTGTTTTTTTTTCTTTTTTGAAAAAATTTCTCTATTCCTTTAAATTTATGAAAGGGCTTCTTTTGAAAAATACTATTAAATCAAAGAAAATTTTATTGTCATCAGAAAAAACGAGAAGACCAGTTTTGCTTATGAAAAATTTATAGGCCGTGCTTTGGCACTGTTGATAAATATCTTTAAATAATTTCAAAATTCTACCTCTTTTTTGTTTTAAATTTCAGCAAATTTCCACTTTTAGGTATGTGGAAAATTTTTCGAATAAGAAGATATGTAATAATACAATTACAATTATAATTATAAGACAATAAATGATGTTAAAATGAAATAATAAATATGAATATAGCATATTAAAAGTATTATATATTAGGAAAAGCAATAATATATTAAATTGAAATTGATATGAACTAAGTTAATATTTAATACATTTATGCTAAAGAATTAATTGAATTTAAAATGAAAATTTCAATGATAAAAATTAAAGCAACATTTCATTCATTAATTATTTTATAAATTACAAGCTTCTAAGCTTCATTCTTTCATTTTTCTCCCGTTATCAGAATACTGAAAACGAAATAAGTTAGACTTTCATGGTTGTAGTTCTGAGAAAATTTTATTTCAGGGAAATATTTATGTTAGAAATGGGCTGCAAAATGTTATCCTGCAAAATTTCATTCGTATAATTTCGATCTTAAGGAAGGAAGAAATTGCTCTTCGATCAAGCAACAAGTAAACAAACAATCAATCAACTTGAGTTTCAAATATCAATTATTTAAATTAGTAAAACATTCACGAGATTCAACTAACTGATAAGAGTACTATAAACTGATGATGGAACTAATTGGGGTAATTAATATTTCCCATTAACTGGTAAAATTCTGAAAAACAAAAAGTACATTGAAATAGAATGAAAAATGTCAATATATATTGAAAATGTATATATATATATATATATATACATATATATAATATATGTATATATATATATATATATATACATACATATATATAATATATATTTTAAAATATATAATATATATATTTTTTCTATATATATATATATATATATAGACATTTTTTTTATATATATGTATATATGGAGACGATTATTTGATTTCATATTGTTAAAATTTCAGGAAAAAAAAAACCAGCGAGGAGAGAATGTTTTTAAAATTTAATTTATTTACCTTTTTGAATTCTTTGATTTGAATTCCCAGCATCGATAAAATGAGCAAAAAGAACGAAGATAATGAATAAATAACGATGAACGAAATTAATTACAGTATAAATGGTTGAGATTGATGTTACGGTTGTAGCTACCGCATGGAGTATGAAAGTATCGTAGGACATTGTTTATACAAAGTTGAATTTCAAATTTAACACATTTTTTCCTTTTTTAATTCCACATCTCCATTCTTCCCTTTTTTTTTTTTTCTATAATTGTTATTTATGCCTCTTCCAGTGGAAATTTTTGGAATGTTCCGTTGCAATTTCGGCTAATATATTGCTACCGTTGCATTGCTCTTTTTCTATTCCTAAATTTGTTGATTAATTAAAATTTATTTTCTCAACTATAATGATAAACGCAAATAAAATGAAAATAATACCGCGAAAAGAAAAAAACAGGAAAATTTACAGAAAAAACATCAAACTATGGAAAATTAATTTTGGGAAATGAGTTGTACATTGGAATTGTTTGTTCAATTAACTGAATTGAAGCAATTAAATTAAAAAAAAGAAAAAAAAAAAGAGAGGAAAATATCCAAAAATTTATCTCAAGCATTTTGGAAAATAAATAAAATTTTGAAGAGAAAAATGAAACGGCAAGTCGATAGAGCTATGGATGATATTTTATTTTCATTCGTTCGTTGCGCAAAGAAATTTATCATAATTAAAAAAGAAAGGAAGAAATCAAAGGAATGTGTCAGATCAATGAATTAATTATTAATTGAAATCGTGATTGCAATCATATTCGAAAAGGAGAGGAGAGGAAAAAAAAAATTTTCAAGAAATGAAGGCAAATTAATAAATCCAATGATTTAAATCACGATTTATAAATGATGAATATGGTAGTAAGTAGGGAAAAAAAAAAACGAAATTTTTTGGAATATGGAAAAAATCAATCAACGTAAACGGAGCGACTAATTACAATTAATAAATTATATTGATTATATTAAATTAATATTTATAGAATTGATAAGAGGAAATTTTTAGAGATGGCAAAAATTATTAGCTGAAATAGGTAATTAGCAGTAATATTTGTAAATTTTGCAATTGTTTAATGAAATTTAATCGAAAGAGAAACCAAATCTCCTTAAGACAGAAGGAAAGAGGAAAGATGGGAAAGATGATAAGCTTAGTTTGAACAGATGCTTAGTTACTAATAATCCTAAACGCACAACATATCTTCCTAATTACGAGACTTAATTAAATAATATTTCATTCAACAACATTCAGACTATCAAAATCACAGCCAGTGAGTCTAATTTTTACTATCAGCATTATTGCTAATAATAGCCTTATTTTATCACCAAAATTATCCGTTTTATCATTAATTATGGATTATTTCGTAATGGTAAAAATAAAATACTATAGAATACTTTGATAAATGCTTCAGAACTAAATTTAGCCCTGCAAATGAAAAGTGTTACTTTTGTATGTTTGTGGGTTTATTCTTTCTTTTTTTTGAAAAATTTTATTAGACAAGTTTAAATGACATTATTTTAAATTTGGATTATGAAAGATAATTATATAAATTCACTCAAATTAATCAAACACGGCTTCAAAAATTCATTAACGCATGGAAAAAAACCACAATGAATACTTTTCCGAAATTTTAATTTTCTCAGTTTTCTCACATAAACTCCTCAAAAATTTTTTCATTTTATCACTTTGCTAATGATAATTTTCATCAATTTGATATTTTTGAAATTATCAAAAATTTTCGCACTCTTGCTTCGTCTAATTCTCGCTATAATAATATAATGAATGAAGTGAGTTTAAAAACAGAATTCAAAAGCTAGATCAGCAAATTTCAAAAAATAATAAGATTTCCAAACATTTCAATAATCAACTAAGACAATGGGGTTGAAAAAAATTGAACAGATCGAAAAGAAAAAAAAAAAAATCGAATCTATTCTCCAACTAACATTGCTAGAGTAATTTAAATTTATATTAAAATAAAACTACGACATAATTTACATATAATTTAAAAGTACAGCATTTATCATTCTTGTTATTTTCAATTTCACTGTTTAGGTGAAATGTTTGAAAAGGTATAGCATGCGTTACCTATTTAATTGGAAAAAGTATCGTTTTCCGGATACAATGAAATTGCCGGAACAAGCTCATTCCGGATATGCAAGCAACTATTAGAACAAATTAGGGGTCAGACTATTCGGATATACACTAATGAAGCAGACGGAATGTTGAAAGTCTATTCGGCTATAAATCAGCAAAATTCAGAAAAGTCTACGGCTAATCATTCATTTCGTGCTCTTGCTTAATTAAAAATCATTATTAAATAAATAAATATTAGTTTTGTTTCGAATTTATTTTGCAAAATTCAAAACAAACTAATTTCGGTGAATTTTTGTCTGATAAATAAATTTTATTGGAAATTTAGTTAAATCATAATATCAGTAAGGAAGCTACAAAGTCATAACAAATAGTGTCCTTTCAGAGATAGACAATTAGTTGTATGCGTCACTTTGTAAGGTTCATTAATTATAAGCTCAGAAAGTTCATTAAATAGAGTCTAGAAAAATTTACTAAAAAATAGACTGGAAAAAAAAAAAAAAGGAAAATCTTTTAGTATAGGAATACCTTATTATGTAATATATTAAAAATTTGCTCACCAAAATTTTGAAAATTTTGGAATAAAAAGTGTAAAAAAAAAAAAAAAAATGCTAAAAAAAAAGAGGCAATACAATAATGAAATATCAAATTAATACATTAAAAAAAGAAAAACATTCTATTAATCAAATTATTTTCACATCACTTATATATTCAAATAAAAAAAAAAAAATACTTAAAAACTGAATTAACCACATCTGAGAGAGAGAGAGAGAGAGAGAGGAGATAAAATAAAAAAAAAATAAAAAAAAAAACAAATAAAAAAAAAATACTTAAAAACTGAATTAACTACATCTGAGAGAGAGAGAGAGAGAGGAGATAAAATANGAGAGAGAGAGAGAGAGAGAGAGAGAGAGAGAGGGAGAGCGAAAAAAAAAATGGACCACATAGTATAGAAATTCTCATTGAGTCATTCATTATTCGTTCATTCATTCATTCACTTATTCAATTCTGTCCTTCGAAATCCAAACATTTGCGATGAAATTTTTCAATTCTCAATTTCAACACTTCCCTTTTTCTTCTTTTTTTTTTTTCATCTAATAATATTTCGTTCAACTTCCCAATACTAATAATGTCCACTTTTAGTGACCATTTCCGAAGGTCATCATCAAGATGAGAGACTATTAAACAATAATAATCAATACTTTTTCAATTCCAATATCTTCATTCATTAGTTTTGTCTATATAGTTCACTACGAATAACAAGTCTAGACTAGTTAAGTTTTTTACCTCTTCTTTTTTTTTTTCTTTTATTCTTACCGACTGTTTTTCCTGATATTTCTTTACAGTTACTGAAAATGATAACAACTGATAACAGAGAGAGAAAAAGAGAGAGAGAGAGAGAGAGAGAGAGAGAGAGAGAGAGTACTGAGAACCAAGTTTACAGCCTATATGTAGATTTACTAAAATGTTGAATCTAAATTGGCTGATCTTCTTTTTCAACTGTACTGTATGTTTTCACTTGTTTTTCCAACAGAAATAGCAGGAAAAAGAAAGCAATAACAAGTGATAAATAAGTGATAACATTTATAACAATCAATTGATAACAAATGATAAAAAAGATAACTAATAAGTATGAAGTAGAATTTTTTACAAATGAAATTAATCTACAGAAATTATATTGATGAGAAATAAAATGAGCGTTAAATTATCTTGAAACTATAAATTTAGCAGGAAAAAAAATGGAACTTTAAGAAGGAAAGAAAAAAATGAAATTTAAAAATTGAAAACTCTGAAAGAAGAGAGAAAAAAGGGAGAAAAAAAAACCAGGATTATTGTTAAAAATGGATGGGTATAAAATTTTAGCGAAAAATAAATATCATTGATCTTGAAAAAAAAGAAGTATACATAAAAAAAAAAATGTAAAATAAAGATTTGATTTAAAGAAATAATATTTCTTCTTTTTGCACAGTTTTTATACACTAAATCTTTATTGTTCAATAATTAACAACCAAGTAAACAAATGATTGTATTCTTTAATTCTACGACGAATTAATTTAAAAGAAAAGAAAAATACGACTATAAATTTATATGTTATCAGCAGATGGATAAATTAAAAAGAAAAAAAAACTAGAAGCAGAAAATCTACAAAGAATTGAACAAAATTTTAAAATTTAGCGAAAAAAAATATTCTGATCTATTAATTCAGAAGAAATAAGAAAAAAAACAAGAACAGAACAATTTTTCTTCATTTTTTGTCCCTAAATTTCAAAAAAAAAAAAAAAAAAGAAAGAAAAACGAACGCTATTTACGGAAGCCATATTTTATTTATAAAACTATTTGGAAAAAAAAAAATCGAATTTTTCAGAAAATAAAATATTTCATAAAGCTGTATCAAAAAGAAACCATGTTTACGCAACGTTTTTTCAAAAAATAAAAAAATAAAAACTTAATATAAAAAAAAAAAAACTCCATCATATAACAATCTGAAATTATGAGGCTGACAAATTGAAAATTTTTCAAAAATATTTTTCAACTTTGAGAATAATTTTTCGCAAACTGAAATTTTTTTTCGTAAAAAAAGAAATTTTTTTTTTTAAATTCAATCAAATGCAACAACTAACAAACTGTTTATCTAACATATTGAGCATCAATTTTATTTCGTTCATTTATTTGCTTTTTACTCTCTCAACACTTTCCTGTTTTTTTTTTTCTTTTTTTAGAGTAAAATAAATAAATTAATAATTTATATCGAGTTTGCTAAATTATTTTTAGCATTTTCGAATTAATTATATTTTTCAACTCGTATTTGTTAAATAAAAATTTTTTTCTAAAAAACATTTCATCCTAAAGTGATATCATAAAATGTAAGCACAAAAGGAAAAAATTAAAAAAAAAAAAAAAAAAAAAACAAATTGAAAGTACTTCTTCACATACTTTTATTAATGAGCCATCAAAATTATATTCAAAAAGCATAACGAATGATTAAATTACCTTTTACTATAATAATTCTATTTAATTTAAAAAAAAAAAAGTTCATTTATGTTTTTTCTTCCTTTCTTTTTTTTTTTTTTTTTTTCTAAATTTTCTCCTCATTATTTTGCACTTTTAAAAGAGCTAAAAAGTGATTCAAAAAATCACAATTTTAATTAGCAAATAGTAGTCTGAAATTTTACAAAGCCTTTTTTTTCATTTTAATATAAGATTGAATTTGAAGTCTTAAAGCTAAAGTTAAAGCTACAAAATATTTAATACAAAAAAAAATTTTTTTCTCTTTTTTGAAACTAAATTATCAGTATGCGGCTGTTGAAATGCTCAATTTTCAAATAAATTAGGTCATGCAAACAAATGTCAGTTATTTCTTGACATGTATTGCAATTCTCTCAACTTTTTTATTTCTTTTTTTTTTTTTTAATGTGCCGATAAAAAGACAGGAAAAAAGAAAATTTACGAATAAAATAAGAGAATTTTGCATAGTTAATTTACAATTAATGAAGAAAAAAAAATGAGATAGGAAGTTTATAAATTTTAATTATGAAAATTTCATTGTTTCATCTATTCCAATGAGTAATGAAAATAATTTGTAAAACAGCCGTAAAATGTAATTAAAAAAATTGAAATATAAAGGAAGAAAAATAAAATTTCAATTAAATACCAAAATTAAAATTACTAACTGTAACGAGAAAGTGTGACATTTTCGCTTTAATATACAAAAATCTGATAAAATCGAAAATACGGCAATGTGTTAGAGATGGATCATTGTGAATTCAATTGTAGAAGAAAAAAAAAAAAAAAAAGCGGATTATGATTGATGTATGTAAAAATTTTAACCGGAAATGATTAATGAGGATAAAAAAAATAATAATTAGTTGAAATAACTGCTGAAATGATGATATGATAATGCAAATAAAATGATGTAAATGAAATGAAATTTTCCATTTACAAAATTATAATGCTAAAAAAAAAAAAGAGCGAAATATTGAAATTACTAAAAGAAATGAAAAGGAATAAAAAAACAAAAAAAAAAAAAAAAGGAAAAAGGAAAATGAAATCAAAATCTATACCATATAATATTGCGTTTTTTTTTCTGCTTATAAAAACAAAATTAAAAAAAAAAAAGCATTTAGAAAAAAAAGATTAAAAATATAAAAAGAAATATATGATGGAATTAGAAAAAAAAAAAAATTTCTTTTTCAGCTCAAGTATTAAATGAAAAGAAAAAGAATACTTAATTTCGAAATATGAAATAAATACGAAATGAAAAAAAAAGAAAGGAAGATAAATGCGAAGAAAATACTGGAAAATACAAAACTGCCAATGTTATATTTTCGGTAAAATTCTGAGAAATGGATGGAAATGAAATTAGTGAAAGAATAAGAAATTGTAATAGTATTTTAAATAATACTATATCACTGAATTATTGTTATCAAAATTATCTTCAATACATGCATTTCCCACTGGAATGACTGAAAAATGATGCAATTCAAATTGGCAATTTCAGTGCTACTCCCAAATGAGTAGTAAGAGTTGTCTGAAATGGACATGTTCATTCTTGACCATTGGGCATAGATTTTTGAATGAAATATGGACGGGTTTTACGACTGGATGGAATGAGGAGGAGTATCGAGAAATGCGGGAAATCACGAGGAAGCAGTATGGAAGTATGAGGAAGTTACAGGAGAGCTCTCTGGAGAATGGCAGGGGAGGGGAAGAAGAGTGGAAATGACGCGGAACGCTGGAGAGAGAGGCAGCGTGGAATCGCGGGAGGAGAGCATCGCGGAATAGCGAGAGAGTAACGTGGAAAGCCGGAAGAGCCGTGCGGAACGGCATGAAATTACGAGGAACCAGTAAGGAATTCAGAAGAAGGATGTGAGGCAGGAGTAGAGCTTAGGATCACGGAATGGACATCGCGGAGTAGCGGGGGAGCGGAATGAGAGATTCTAAAAGTGTCATTTGTATGAGACAATCTAAACCAAAATTGTCTGTTGCTGCTGCTGCTACTGCTGCTGCAATCAATTATTTCACAGCCGTACCTTACCCTTCCTTCTCTTTTCCAAAATCTTCCATATCGATACATGTCGGAAAGAGAGAGAAAAGACAGAGAGGGAAAGAGAAAAAGAGACAGAGAGAAAGGGGCAGAGAGGAAGAGGAAAGAGAGAAGAAAAATGCTTTATTTGCTTTTATAATACCTCTATCCTTTGCCTCTTTTCATTGTAAGAGATTTCCCTTACCGCTAATGTATATACAAATATTACAATCTTTTATTCTTCTTTTTCTTTGTCTTTCTCTTCCTCTTCCTCTCTTTCTCACTGCTTCTTTGTTTTCATCTTTTTGTTTCCGCTTATTTTCAATGGCAATTTTTTTCCCAGACTTCAAATAGAAGGTTAAAGGTCGGGGTTTGTAAAGACAAAGGAAGCATTGAAAAGTGATTTGAGGTGAGACAGAGAGGAACGATGTAGGCATTAATTAGATTTTATAGAAAAATACTTGAAATAATAATACTGATAGTGATAATGATAATGATAATAGGAATAATAATTGAATCGGCAGCGATGATGGTAATAACGGGTAACGATAAAAATAATAATGATGGCGATAGTGAATGAACAACAAGAATAACGATAATTTTATGATGGCATTAATGAAAGCAATAGAAATCATGATAACAGCGATGTTAATAGTAATATGATAATGATAATTACCATGATATGAATAATTAAAAAGCGCTAATGCTGCATAGTAGTAGTAGTATTGGATGCACCTCTAAATTCTTCAATTAATACGTCTTTTGTTAATATTATGATTTAGTATCACATTTATTTCATCATCATCAGCATTATTATTCATTAATTACCAAGCAGCATTTGCATTAATAAACTATTTATCTCTTGAAGATATTATCATCATTTGCTATTAAATTTAAGCATTTTGATCAATTTTGAGCAATTATTTTTTCACATCTTAAATTTTAAATTCTAATACTAATGGTGAATAATTTATAATTTTCCTGCAATGATGGTAATTTTTTTGATAATGATGATGATAATAATAGCTAAAGATAATGAATCTATTATTTCTCACTTCATATAAATTATTTTATTATTATTTGCTCATTTAAATAACTCAAAATTTTTTTTTTTCACTGAAAGAAAAAAAAAAGAAATTGTTTTATTAATAATGTGAAAATTGCTTCAAGAAATTCTATTATTTAAGGTAGTAAAAAAAAAAAAAAAAGAATAAGAGAAATTAAATATGTCTGTGAGAATTTCGTTTTTCTCTTTTCTCAAAATTTCTATGAAAACAAAGATAAAAAAATAATGTCAATGAATGAGAGAGAGAAATGGTAGAATGAAAAGAAATTAAAGTGAAATTTAAGCTTAATTCAACTTACTAATTTCTTAAATTTATAATGGATATTTCGTAGCAAAAGAAATTGGAAAATGATGAAGTAATATGACACATTCCATTTTATTATCCATCCTTTTATAGCCTTTTTTTTTTTTTTCTTTTTTTCATTGCCAATTTATCATTTGAAATTATTAATGTTTGAATCGATATGATAAATAGTTTTTTTTTTGTGAATAGACTGAATAAAAAAATATATCTCCTTTTGTTTTTCCTTTTCTTTTTTTTTTGGAATCAAAAATTAATCATTTTTTTCACACTCTTTTTCGTTCTAATTAATTTTTTCCTTTTTTGCTAATTTTTTTTTTTTTTTTTTTACTACAAACTATATAGGAAAGCAAGAAAAAAAAGTGAAAAAAGTGCAACTGTTGTGCCAAATTTTGAGCATTAGAAAATAACTAATTTTAAATTACAAAATAAAATGACAACGTTAAGCTGTCAGCAATGATTAAAATATCCACAATATATCATCCCTAAATAAATTATCACATTCGAGGGATGAAATGAAATATGATGAAAAGGAAATAGGAAAAAAATTAAAAATTTGGAAAACATTTAAAAAAAAAAAAAAAAAAAAAGAAAATTGCTAAAATTCGATAACTTCAAGAAAAGAATAAAGGCAAAAAAATAAAAAGAAAAAAGAAACAAATTTGAAAAGATTTTAACCATTGTTAAATCACAATGATAATATTATCGTAGTACTTTTACAATGTTCCCTTTCGAAACAATGAATTTGAAAATTTTAAAATGGTTGAATAAATTTCAATAATATTTATCATCCAATAATTTTTTTTCTCATCGATAACTATTTTTTAACCTTCACCGTCTCAAAGTCAAAATTTTATTGTATGCATATTTTTCATCCCTAAGCGATTCGACAAATGTTTATAACTGCGAAATTTGAAAAATCTTGAATTCATATATATATATATGAAATTTGGCATCTATGTATGTGTGTGTGTCTGCCCGTCTTTGAATCCTGAAATATTAAATTAAGTAACTGAAATTTTAAAGTTATAAAGACATATACAGGAAAAAACTAGAAAAATTTATGCATAAGTTTGATGCAATTTTTGTTTATGTTTTTCTATTTCTAAATATATATTAAATTAATTAATTAAAATTTGGCACAAATCTGTATATGAATACTGAAATAAATATAATATATAAGAAGCCAAACAATAAATATATTTTATAAAAAGCCAAACTATAAACCAAAAAAAGTTTGGACTTTCAAAAACTAATGGAAAGAATAAAATTCCATTTTGTTTTCCAAATCAAAAGTTTCTAGTAAAAAAAAAAAAGCTGTTTTTTCCTATATAAGCTAAAAAGTCAGAGCTATGCAATGGAAAAAATGGTGAGTGGGGAAGGATTAACAAAAGTTGTGTGATACTTAATCAGATGAGATTAAAAAAAAATTTTAATTTGGTATTTGAATTTTAGCTCAAGAGTGTGCTGAAATTAGGTTGAACTGAGGGAATCTGAAGAAGGTACTGGGTTGAATTGAGGGAATCTGAAGAAGGCACTGGGTTGAATTGAGGGAATCTGAAGAAGGTACTGGGTTGAATTGAGGGAATCTGAAGAAGGCACTGGGTTGAATTGAGGGAATCTGAAGAAGGTACTGGGTTGAATTGAGGGAATCTGAAGAAGGCACTGGGTTGAATTGAGGGAATCTGAAGAAGGTACTGGGTTGAATTGAGGGAATCTGAAGAAGGCACTGGGTTGAATTGAGGGAATCTGAAGAAGGTACTGGGTTGAATTGAGGGAATCTGAAGAAGGCACTGGGTTGAATTGAGGGAATCTGAAGAAGGCACTGGGTTGAATTGAGGGAATCTGAACACGATACGTTGAATGGGGGAATCTGAAGGAGGAAGCAATGCTTCTTAGTTTTCATGAAGAGCAATTTTAGCTGAAAAATAAAATGATATTTGGGATGAAAAGAAGAGATAAGTGTCCTTGACCAGTTTTTACATCTTCTCCTAACTTTTCCCTTAACTCTTTTTTTTTTTAGGATTTTGCAAAATAATAAAAAAAAAATGAAGAAAATTTAAATAAAAATTGAAATAAGAGGAACGGGATGAAATGAATAGATGGATAGAGAAGATGAATTGATAAATGAAAATGGTTATTGGTAGAGGCGAAAAAAAAAATTGAAATGAAATGAAATGAAATGAAAATGAAAATGAAAATGAAAATGAAAATTTACTAGTTGAAAGAGAAAGGAAAAGGGAGAGAGAGAGAGAGAGGATGAGTGAAAGGGAAAAAAAGAGGGATAAAATTGACGAAAAAGCTAAGTCGTAACAATTCAAGCTTCTCATTTTGATGGGAAATTTCAAATGAATGATGAAGTTTTTTTTTTTCTATTCTTTTTTTTTTTTTTTTTCCAGAAAGGGATAAGGGTGAATTATACGACAAGTGACATGCCTTCGGCCTTCAAACAATTAGAAAAAAATTAATGAATTAGAACAAAAAAAAAACTGTAGAATGAAAATGCAGCAGCAGCAGCAGCGAATCTCTTTCATTCATTTGTCAAAAATGAAACCGAAGAAGACGAAGAAACTGAAGAAGAAGAAGAAGGAAGATGAAGAAGTTGAAGGCGAAAAGTTTCATCGTTTTTCATCCTTTTTTTTTTACGTAAGTAATATCTTTTACTTTACGTTAATGAATTATAAGATGGATTTTTCGTCTTACGTAAATTTTTAGTTCTCCTACAACAATTTACGGATGGATTTTTTCCCTCCTGTTCTTCTAATTAAAATTTCCCATATTATTTCTGTTCATTCCACTGTATTGAATAAATTATTATAAAATATTTGATTTATTAAGTCTTACTATTGTTTGGTTCTCTAAGTAATTAAGTTCGTACTGTATCAATTAGAAATAACGAAGTGCAGAAATAGCAAAAAAAAA
>RCAB01000793.1:0-18846 GCA_003640385.1 Setaria digitata | reverse complement strand
TTATTATTATTTATTTATTATTATTATTTATTTATTATCATTTATTTAATTTATTTATTATTTATTTATTATTATTTATTTATTATTATTTATTTTTTATTATTTATTTATTATTATTTATTTATTATTATTTATTTATTATTATTTATTTATTATTATTAATTATTTATTATTATCATTTATTTATTATTGCTTATTTATTATTATTTATCAATATATTTCTTATTATTATTTTTTTTATTATTAATTATTGCTATTACTGTTATTATTTGTTATACATTCATAAGGCTCAAATTATTATTTTCATTCGGAGAATTTTGATTACTTATAATAACCAAAATTTCAATGCCATTTCCAGCCCAGTGGTTCCGAAGGGAAATTTCAGATTTTAAACCGATGATGTCAGTGCTTGGCTGTCATTTGTGGACGAACGAATTTGCCAGACAAATTGTTCAGATCCGAGTTGAAATGTCGTTCATCGTTTAATCATCAAATTTTAATCTTTCTTTAAGTAAATTTACAGGTTAAAAATATTTATTAGTTTTCTCCATTCATCTTAAGATGTTATATTTTCGCAAATCCATTTTATTACGTTTTTTTTTTTTAATTTAATTAAAAAAATTTTTACTCGCAATAATTGGCATGCAATTATCATCCACTGCTTTCATACCAATAATTTATCGCTTTTTTTCGAATGGAATTTTAATAGCATTTCAGTTTCATCAATGTCTGCTTTCCGTACAATAATGCTGTTACAATGAAAGTGTAATTAAATTATGTAGATTTTTAAATTTTCAAAACTTACTAAAATTTTTGTCACATTTTTTCCCTTTCCTTCCCCCTTCCGCTTTTTTTTCTCCCCGCTAATTTGGTTTTTATTTAAATTATTCAAAGAATTTGAAAAAGTATTTTTAACAAAGTTTTTCTTCCTTTTTCTTTCCTTGTCACTTTCTCCACGCAAGTATCTATTTATCATTTAGTTATTTCAATTTTTATGCTTATCTTTTTTTTCTAGTAAAATTGCACTAAATACTTAGTCTAGACTAGCACCTAGTGTCTATCTCAATATACCACAAGCAAGCAAACAATCTGGTAAAGCGAGGGGCGGAATAGGAAATGAGGTGGCGGAGCGGAAAAGTTACGCCCCGTTATTGTTATCCTAAAATTTTACACCTTCCGCATCCATTCCTTTATCATTCTCAATCTTTTCCGGCTTCGCAGGCTTTCCATTTTTCGATATCTGATCACTTTCTGTTTCCTAAGCATTTTTGCAGTTATTCGAATCTTTCAGCTTCTTTCTATTTTCTGTATCGTTTTTTTTTTTTTTTTTTTTAAGCAAAAAAAGTACTTCTGTTTTCTAGAAATGACATGGATAGTTGTAATTATTTACGATTTAGAAAAATTAGCAACTCAAATAATTAGAGTTTCAAAGAAAAAAAGAAATTATTTTGCAGAATTACATTTTTAATTTGTAAGGTAAAATGTAAAAATGTAAAATTCTTCTTATTCTTTGCATTTCTTTTCTGATTAATTCGCTGAAGGGTAAAATATTAAATTGCGCAAAAAAAAAAAAATTTACATTTATTCAAAAGGAGAAAAAGAAAAAAATCAACCTTTTATTATTATTTCATTGCTATTTATGAAGAATTCCCCAATATTTTAAAATGCTTCTAAATTAACAGAATAAATTCTTTTCAATAAAAAATTTAATTCTCATTCATTTGAGAGATGAATTGTTAAAAAAAAAATCTAAAAAATTTTTAATCTGTTCAAATGAATTTAAAAAAAGGACATTTTAAAACTGTTGCACTTGTTCAATTAGAACAAAAGTAATCCAAGTTACGGGAAAAATAATTTTGACAAATAAAACTATGTTCTCATTTTAAGAGCAGTGATAAATGAAATTTAAATATTAATCATTGCAAATTTTTGAATTGGGATTCCTATACTTTAATTTTAATTTAGCTTCTCTTTTTCAAATCATTAAAATGATATGAATTTTATTTATTTTCTATCATTTGCAAATCTTCCTCTTTCACTAATTTAAATCGCTTCTGGCCTTAATTTTTTTAATTATGTTTTCTTTACAATTGTAAAAGAACTTTTCGAAAGATTTGCACGAGGTAGGAGGAAGTCTTCTAAGTATGTCACAAGAAGTTGTGTTTGTCTATACTTTTGCTAAACAAATTAACTTGAAGGGCTTTAAAGTTGACTGTAATTTCTTTACTGTTTCAATTAACTTTTCACCAATTGGAGTGCAGAACTAAGGGGAAAAAGATGAACTCAAAACTAAAGAAAATTTTTTTCAACATTTATTTAACTTTTTTAAAATCACTCTTAAATTTTCCATTTCTCTTTATCAGATAATTTTAATTACAAATGTTAAGGCAAGAAAGAATAAGTGTTCAACTCAATAGAACAGGAAGGAATGAAGGATAGGAAGTGTGCAGGAAATTTTTAAAACAACAAAGAAAATTAATTAATTAAATTAGTAAAAAAGCAGAGTGATCAAATCTACACTGCACTATCATATGAATAATATTGCAAAAAAAATTTTTTTTTTTTGCTTTTTGTCGCCTATTTCGCACATTGTTAAAATATTTCAGTTATGAATTAAAAAAAGAAAATTCTAAGAAATAAAATAACCGTAAATTAAAAGAAAAAACAATTACTACCAAAAATGTAAAATAGATTAAATTTTCTGAATAAAATTTATCAACAATGTTCAAATTTTGCTCAAAATATTTGAAGAAAAAAAAACATAAATTTTTCAAATTTGAAATTTCTCGAATTACGCATAAAAGAATTCCTTTTCGTTTTATTTTTTTTTTCTTTTTTGTTATTTTAGTACACTAATTTTGTAGCGGGGAAAATTTTATTTAAAAATCATGCAAGATGCGTTAAAGCTTAATAAAAAGGTCACGTAAGGGTGTGTTAAAATTAGGAGCAAAAGTGAAAAATTTAAAATAATTAAAAATATTAAAATGAGAAACACTTAATTACAGCAAATGAATGAACATCAATTACACGATACATATTTAAATTATTCATTTTTATTTTCATATTTTCAAAAAAAGCGAAATTTCAAAATATGAGAAAAACGATCATTAATTCCTTTGAGAATTATTTGAAAAAAAAAAAAAGAAAATTACATTTTTTTTTACTTTTTTCTTTACTTTTGTTTTTCGCTCTTTTTCCCTGCTGCTAAAATGTTTTCTTTTTTCTACAGCTTCAGATTTTAATTCTTTTTAATTCAATTCGTTTATATTTAATTTATGCATGAAATAATTTTGAAATAACCAGTGATGCATTGAAATTATCATATTCTAAACAGAAAATGAATTAATTTTAATTTCAATTATCATTTTTCTTGAAGTTATATATTTTACATAAAAACAAATTTTGCGTGCAATTTTAATATGCATGCAACATTTGTTTTTGCTTTTCTATACTGTCAAAAATTTTTTTTTATATTTTAAAATATTCGTTGAAGAGTTTCTTGACAGTAGAGAAAGAGATTTTAATTGGCAGTATAGAAAGGGATATTAAATTTTATTTCAGATAATTAATTTCGTATTATTAATGATTTATATTAGTAGCAATTAATTTTTCCTTTCTGGTTTTCCTAATAGTCTAAATTTAAAGAATGAAGAAGGAATGGCGAAATAGTTCGTACACTTAAGTAATGTTGAATTGAGGTCAGATATCATATAGTTAGAACTTTCTAACAAAAAGGTAACAAGAGGTCAATCAGGTGATAGAGAGAGACAGAGAGAGAAAAAGAGAGAAAGAGAAGGGAATGATCGATCTTATCAATCAACAAGATCTAATCCTCAATGGAAATGTATCGTTTTTCTGTTCTTGGCCAAAATTTTCACCAAATTATTATTTCCAATCGATTTTATTACGTTTTATTGATAATAAAAGGCATGATTAATTGTAAATTGCTTGATAATTAAAATAAAAATCAAAGAAGAGGATATTTTTTTTCGATTTTCAACACCAAGTACGTTTCGAATTCATAGTACTAGCGAAAAAAAATGCAAAAAAAAAAAAAGATATTTAAATTTTATTTCGGATAATTAATTTTGTCTTGTTATTGATTTATATTAGTAGCAATTAATTTTTCGCTTTCTGGTTTTACTAAAAGTCTAAATTTAAATTTCAAAAAATAAATTCAATATTACCATTTAATACATTTTCGATATCGTTAAACAAGAAAAAAAAAGAGAGAAATTCTTTTTTCTTGGTGGATTTATTGTTAAATACTATGAAATTATCCATTTTCTGTCACTTTTATTTTCATTTAATGAAGAAAAAGTAGTGGAAAAGGAAATTTACTTTTATTACTTTCCATCAAATAAATGTTTGGCTTAATTATCATCCTAAAGAATTCTTCATTTTTGAAAAGTCATTTCAAATTTGGTTTATTTTTTCATTTTATTTATATATTTATTTATTTTTTTGTTTTTTTTCTATCATTTGCAGCAGTCGTCATTTTAATAATTAGCACAAACTTAATTGGCATATTATCAAAAATCATAAAACATTATTTATTAAGAGTGTTGATATATTCCGATTTAATATGATTCAAAGATTTCCTTTTATTATTTTTTTAATTCGTTTTGAAAAAATACTAGCTCAAAATGTTTTATTAAATCATGGAATATATGTAATTTTTGTTTTCGTTTTTTTTTTTTATTTTTCGTAACTAAATTTTTTATTTTTTATTTTGTATTATGATTATTACTAGATTAAACACTCAGTTCAAATTTTCAGATTTTTGCCTCGAAATTTGTTATAACGGATTACGGTACGGTAAAATCACTGCTATAAATTTTACTGCTACCGTAGTAAGAATTGATTGGAATAAATTTTCTAATGTATTCATTTGAAATTGTCATCCAGCCGAACAAACAACACGATAAATTTGAAAGCTAACTGATGTTTTGGTCAAATTTGCTTATCTTATCAGTATGGTTCATCGGTTATCTAGCAAACGTCTGCTACGGTTTGTGAAAAAATAAATAAATTTTTTTGTTTACTTTTATCACTAAAAGAAAAAATCAGAATTTCAACTTGAAACTAAGCAAGAACATTTTTTTAAGTTGTATTTAATCGATTGCAGTTTTCTTTTTTTATTAAATTATTTTAAATTTTTATTAAATTATAATTTCTTATCAGTTTCTTTTTTCCGCTAATTTGAAAATTAACAGTTTTAATTTTGACAAAAAAAATTTCAAACTAGTGGAAAAAACATGAGAAAATGAGAATTAATTAATTAATTACTTCACTCAAGTTCAACAATTGCAGCAGAATACCTTTTGTTGTTGTTTTTTTGTGTAAATAATTTTTTCTTCTAATGATTGTAAAAATGTAATTCTTAAATATTTGTAGAATTTTTGTGCAATAAATTAAAATGAAAAGAAAAAATGGAAAGGAATTAACAAAGCATATTTATTTTCTTAAGTCATTTTTAAAAAAAAAAGTTTTTTTTTTTGGAATTTATTTGCAAATAATGAAAATTAAAAAGGAGTAGAAGGAAGAAGTATTTGAGGTGTGATGTTGAAATAAATTTAACATTTTACGATTGTACACAATTCAGCCAACCGATAACAGACAAAATGATTGTAAATTAGTATGCGTGAAATGTTTAAATAACCTTTTCTCTTTTTCTCGATGAAATTTCTGCTAGTTGTAAAATTACAATTTCCTACATGATTTGATCAACGTTTTCCTTTCATCAGTTGAAAGGCAAATGATTTTAGAATCAAAAAATGCTAGCATTTTATAGAAATATATGCAAGTCATTGCTTTATATTGTTTTAAGGAAAATGATAAATCATTAATTAATTCAAATAAAAAAAAAAGAAAAAAAAGTTCGACAATTATTTGACAATTTTTTAAATTAAATTTTCAAAGTAGTTCAAATATCTGGTAAGAAGGAAGGAAGTGTTGATGAATGTGTGAAGTACATGAAATAAATGAATATAGTCCATGTATATGAGATATGCGAAGTGCTAATGAATAATCAAATTAAAATTTAAAAAAAAAAAAAGCACATAAAATCATATCAGTGTTAAAATTATTGTGATTAAAAATTAAATAATTGCACTGTTTACTTACAATTAATTAATTCATTCTTTCTTTTGCTTTACACTTTACCAAAAAGAAACAATTTCTATGATTTTATCTATTTTTTTCCATAATTTTCATATATATTGTAATTTTTAAATGAATTGAAGAATTTAAGATGCATAATTCAAAGTGAAAAGAATATGAATTAAGTAATTGAGTTACACATTTACAATTAATTTACTTCATCATTTTATAATATTTCCTTCAACAAAACAAAAAACAAAAACGAACGCGAAACAATAATAATTATGAATATTTTTTAAAAAAACAAAAAAATTTTTTTTGTTCCATAATTTCCGAAAAGATTGAAAATCGCAAAATATGCCCGTTCTTAAATAAGTCATTTTTCATCTATTCCACATTTTATTTATAAACTAAGGAAGAAAAAAAAGAAAACTTTGCATCATTATTATTCAACATCGGATTCTCTTCTTTTTCTCTCGGGAGAAACCACTGATACCTATTGTGCAGGAGTTATGAAAGAAAATGATAATTTATAACTATCCTCAAAATCATTGTAATAATCTCTTTTACAAATTGATTCGATCGATTTATTTTTATCAATTTTAGATCTATCAAACGACTTTTATGAATAAGCAAAATAATAGATTAATAGTGAATGGATGAGCAGGTAAATAAATATTAAATAAACGAATGCGTGAAGAAGTAAATGAATAATGATTAAATAAATAAGTAATTATATGCTTTTCTTTCTTTCTTCACTCTTTCCTCAATAGTACTCAAAGACTACAATTTAAAGGTTAAAAGTTAAAGTTAGTTACATATATGTACTCGGAAATTTTTTCGTTACAGGGTATGTCTCGAGAACACGTGTATCAGCCGTTGAAATTTGGCGTAATGATAGTGATAACGGTGAGGTACAGGTAGCACATGGTATCAATAGTTGGCCAGCACTTCTCGAACAACTTAATGGTTAGAAAATTTTAATTTACCTTTTATATTTATTTTATCGTAATATCATCAAACATTATATCACTGAAAAAGAAAAAAAACAAGAAGCAATTTTTAAATAAATTTGATTAAATTATCAAATGTTTGAGGAAATTAAATAAATTTAAGAAAGATAGAAATTAGAAAATTTAACTCGTTTTACTTAAATTAAACATTTTAGTTTTAATTTTAATATTAATTTTACATCACTGATCAAGCTTCATGTTCATAGTAAAAGCAATTGCACTAATTATCGTTTTTATTATTAAAATTTTTTTAAACTTAAGCTGACATTTGTGGTTTAATTATATCATCATTTAAAATATTACAATTGAAAAAAATAAATAAATACTAACGGAATTAAATTTAATTTTCACTCTTTTTATTTTCAAATTTTGCAATTATTTCATAATTATTCTCATTTTCTTACACATCAAATGTTTATTAAATTATTTCTTGGCAATTTTCTGCGTAGTAATAAGTTTGATATATAAAATTTTTATTAATTTTTATTTGACAATGATCATTTTCATTTAACCGAAATAATTTTTAAATTATAGTCTTTTGATAAATCTAAAGTACAACTTTCAGCTCAAGCAATGTTTTCAATTAACTAATTGAGACGACCTATTATTCGTTTTTAACTGTAATTAATAAAGTACGAGGAAATTATGCGGACCAAGAAAGTTTATCTCCAACTGTTCGAATCTTTTCTTTCTTTTCTCTTTCTTTTTTTTTGGTGAAATACGAAATGCCTTGATTTATTGAGTTAGCTAGAAAATAGTAATTAATTATGTAATCAATCATCATAGTCAACTTTTCTCAGGGTTACTTGGATATGATTAATGAGAAGTTATGAGTGAAAATTCGAAGTATATCCTTGTGAAGCATAAGAATGAATATCTATCAAAAATATATGAATAAATTTGATTTATTAAAATAAAAATTTACTATTAATTTGGAATTTAAATTTAAATTTTGCAAGAATTCAAAAGAAAATTGCTTCAAAAATTTCTATATAATAAATTTATGCAATTATATGAGCAATTATATCTTATCGAACTCGTTTAATTGCACTTTTACTTTAGCTTACATAGTAAAACTTTGAACAAAAAAAAAGCCCTGACCACTGGCCTCGATTTAAGGCTTGGAAAAAGAGCACAAAGCAAACATTGTAATATTTATTTCTTCTTGTCTGTCACAAAAGTCAGTTCAAAAAAAAAAAACTTTTCTAAAAAAAAGAAGAGAAATTGAAAATATAGCTTCATATGTTCTTTGCATCAGTTATATAAAAAAAAAAATGTAGAATTTGAGTTTATAATTAAGTCATTGGAATTTTAGCTTCTCTAATTTCTCTTTTCAATTTTCAGTTTTAATTTTTTATTTTCTAATCAATTTTCTTTTTTGCAAAAAAAAAAAAAAAAATGAATAATTATTCCGTCGCTCTAACAAACATGGCACCAAATCCAAAAGTATATATTCATAATAGTATGTTTGAAATTTCCAAAGAATTAAAAGTGAGGAAAAGAAAGGAATTAGTTATTTATAAAAAACTTCCTTACCATTGCACTTTTTTTATTCCTTAAGTATTGAGTTCTCAAGAAATTACACTTTATTTTTTAATTTAAAATTAACAATCTTTGATTTAAGCAAAAATTCAATAAATAGATAAAATAAAGCAGAAAAAAGAATAAAAAAAATAAATTAACAAACATTATTAAATATTATATGAATTATTTGAACACCAAATTACCAATCACCACTTCTTTTTCTTGTTTTCAAATTTAATTTCTTGAAAATTTCAAAAAAAAAAATTTTAGGACCAATTTTAGAACGAAGTACAATGATTGAAGGTGATGTCTTCCTATATCATCAGCGAAAGCACCGTAATCGAGCAATACCATTAATGAGTACACCGTTGAAAATTGCCGATCGTATAACATTTAAAGAATGGCTTCGAGAAGTTGCAAAATTACGAAAAGGTTTTAATCTTTTTCTTTTTTTCCAAAAATTTCAGTTTCATTTATTTTTGTTATTTTGAAGGCAAAAAAAAAAATAGAAAATTTTTTTTTCTCTTTTTGTTTGAATATTTCTTTTGTTATTTTAATTTTCTTTTCTTTTCTTTTTTGAATTTTTGATTTTCTTATTTATGGATTTTATGTGCTGCCATTATTTTATGCGCGCTAACAGTTGAAGAAAAAGTTTATTTTTTTCCTTTCGTTTTTTTCAAGTATTATTTTAAACTTTTTTTAGTTAATGCTTTAAAAAATGGCAAATTTTCCTTTCTTCCTTTTCTTATTTCTTCCACTCTTTCTTTTATTTTATTTATGGCTAACAGTTGGACGAAAAAAAACTTTTTTTTTCTAGTATTATTTTCGGCTTTTAAATAAATCCATTTAACAAAGATAAATTAGTGACAGAAAATTGCATCTATTTTAGTTTTTTTTTTTTTTCACTTTTTGGACAAAATGTTAAAATGTAAATTTTTTTTCTTATGAAAATATAGCTTTCAATTTATTTTTGCAAAAGAAAAAAGTATTATTTAACAAATCAAACAGAAAGAAAATAGAAATAAAAAAGATTTATAATTTGACAAATATAATTTAAAAAAAAAAGAAGGAAAGAAGGATTTGATGTTATTGATTAATCTAAAACTATACATGATTAATTAATCATTTACAAACTTGGCTACTGACACTTTAACAAAAGGTCATCCATTGCATTCCACGGCCGTTTCATTTTTCGCATCCACCCTTTCTCCATAAATTTTGGATAAAATTAATTATCACTAATATAACATTGATAACATCAATTTATACCGTCACCTTTTATATGTTTAATTGTTTCGCATTGGAAGATTTTTCGTGGAAAACTGCGAAATTTATTTGAATTGGTTATAAGCATAAAATTAATTAAGCAAATGAAAAAAAAAAGAACAAATTTTGATGATTTAATTGTTTTTGTTGGATAAATTGTAGTTTTCAAATATTTTTTTCAGTCGTTTCCTGTCAATTATGTGCATTGAATTCTCTAAAATTATTAGACTCGCCAAAAATCATATTGATTGTTAATTATAATTTGATAATTGAAATTGATCATAAACTAATACAAATACATGCTGCATTATTTGACACTTAATTCGTCAATTTTTTCATACACATTTATCAATTTCATCACTTATAATTATCAGATAATTATTTTTTCTGCATTGTTAACTAAAGTTTGAAATAAATAAAATGGCATTTTGATGTTAGTTTCCTATATCATGATTTTATTTTAAAAAATTACTTCAAATTGATTGAAGAATTGTAACAGCTAAACTGATAAATTACCAAAATTATAATTTTGAAGCAAAAACAAACAAAATTTTAAAAACCAAAAATTTGAAGCAGAGAAAAAGTAAACATAACAAATTTCTACCTGAACAAAAAAAAAATAAAATTCTTTTTAATGATTTTTCTTCTAATAATCCAAAAATCAAAGTGATAAAAGTACAATTTTAGTGATTAAAATAAATGTTCGATCAACAGCAGCAGTTCGCCCGGTACTGCAATATTTATTTGCAGCAAGTGATGAAATTTCATCACCTGTTGTATTGCATGCAAATGTTTTTCGTTCACCGCGAAGTAAAGAGGTATTTATCAGTTTCGTTTTTATCACAGTATTGATAAGAGATCACAAGCCTTTATCATTTTCTTGTCAATGATAATACCGAATAAGTCGAGAGATTGGTAAATTTATTTTTTTCGTTTTTTAGTGATAATTATAACGTAAGCATGAAAAGATTGATTAACTAGTGATAAGATTATTATCTTGTTTTGAAACGAAATCATGAATCAAATCGATCAATGCATACTTGTCGGTTTAAAATAATAATTAATAATTTCCCTACGATTATTTGAACACTTTATAATAATGAAACCATGCCAAATTTTCTTTTCTTTTTTAATAACAACTTCACGTCCATTTTTTTATTCTTTTTTTTTTTTTAAATATATTCTAAATCATTATTTTCTTTTTCCAATCTTTCCATTTTCACTATGAGCTGGCACGAACTAACACAATTTCTAGCATTTATCAGAAAAGTAAACTAGCTTCTGATGCATTATCAGTACGTTGACAAATCTAAAAAATCACCTTCGCATATTGGAAGATGAAAATGATATCACTTTTGGAATTTGGAATTTGAAAATTTAAAGTATGAAGAAAAATTTTTTTAAATTTCGAACAGAATTCTCCAATTCTAACATTATAGGTGCCAGTAGATGCGACCGAATTTATCGCCGGTGCCAAGGAATATTTTCCTGATGCAACTCTTTCATTTGGTTGGACAAAAAGTAACCTCTCGGAATTGACAATTCCACAAATTAAGTAAGTTTTTGTATTTTTGGGAAATAAAAGAAATTTTTTTTCCAACAAAATGCTTTTTTCGGCAAAAATTTAGAAAGCAATTTAAAAAATTCATAAAAATAATTGAGAATTTACAAATTTCGTAAGCACAAAAAAGTCTTTTTAATCGCTTTTTTTCTCAATCTTTCTATTTTCAGTATGGACTGGCATGAACTAATTCAGATTCTAGCACTTATCAAAGAAGTAGACCAACCTCTGATGCTGGCTGTCCGTCTTAGTACGGTGCGTTCACCAAATCTAGGCTTAGCAAAAATATTTGAAAACAATTAGTCAGAACAAATGCGCTATTCTATTAACTGTTCATCATTTTTTTTCCTTATATAATTAAGTAATATTATAGCTTTCAAGCTAAAGTCTATAATGCCATGCATCAAGAAATAATGAAATTTTAGTGTCTTTTTCTTTTAAATTCTAAAACACTTTATATACATTATTAATTAAATGAATTGTCTAAATATGACTTAATTTTATAGCAAAAATATTTGAAACAATTTGCCAGAACAAATAAGTTATTGTATTAATTGTTGAACATTTTTTCCTATGACAACTACTATCATTACATGTTTATTAAGTATAACCTAAAATGCCTTGCATTCATCGGAAGATTTTTTTAAACAGTTTCAAAATTTGCACTTATAAATATTAAACGCCAACTCAATTATTTGATGATGATTAATTAACTCAATAACTGATAATGTTAATCAAGAAAATTAGGCTATAATGTTGATTTGCTAATTTTCATACATGATAATAATTAGTACTTTTCTTTTTTTTGTAACTCTTTCATAACTGACATAAATTCTTACTAAAAAAAATCTATTTTTATTTGTTTATTTATTTTTCAGGCAGCTTGGTCAAGCGAACAAATTGCATTTGTGTTAGGTGTACGACCAACAATTTCGGCTCTAATTTGGAGTGATGAAACAGACTTAGTAGATGATTGGTCTGAAATAATTAGGCTCAGATCAGGCTCATACTCTAAACGTTTGGTGTTTGATTTGCATACAGAGCATCGAAGTATTTTAAAAAAGCTTCCATATTCTATTGCAATGGTTAATTAAATTGATTGTAATTGAATTTAAATTTATTTTTGTTTGAATAGAGAAATTTTAATTTCCTTTTTTTTTATAACAACCCATTAATTTAGTCATAACTAGCGACTTTAGCAACTTGATGCTTTATTTAGGCATCAATTTATTAAAGCTTTTTATGGATCTAAAATAGTAAATTTGTTATTTAGTAATCAAATAACCGTTTTCCATCAGTAAATTTCCAATCAAATTTTAAATTTGCTTTTCATAATTCCAACATATCTAAAATACCTTTCAATGCCTAATTTTCTTAATGAAGTAGAAGGATTTGAATTAAATTCGAAAATTACTAGAATTTCATAATTCTCCGGCGATCAGTTTTTGTCAGTGAATAAAATTTAATTAAAATTATTAGAATTTTATATTTTTTTGGTTAAATAATTTTAGAGTGAGTCGGAATTTGACCGAAATAATTGGAATTTGATAGAATTTCCATCTGTTTTGCCGCAATCATCGGGAGCTATTGTAAGTGACAAAGGGATTGCATTCTTGGGTTGGCCAACAGCATTTCTAATTTCACTCCTACAACCACCGGTATTTCCCGATATTCAACGAGTTACTGCAAAGGTCTCTTTATTTTATTTGAATTAAAAAATAAAATAAAATTTCAAATTTGTTGATGAATTAATTGAATTTAATGAATGTAAATTGAAATAAATTACAATGATTCAGTTTTTTTCTTGTTTGTATTAAATTATTTCAAGTGAACTGAAATATTCACCATCCGTAATTGAATTATTCTTCATATGTATTTTTAATTATGCAGTTAATATAATATCTGTTTTTATGACACTTGTTTATTTTTCTTTGTCTGTTAACTTAGTTTTTTTTTTTTAAATTCTATATGTAATAAATTTTTCTTTCCTTTGTTTCTTTGCTTGTTTATGAAAGGAAAGCAAAACATTGTTATTGTTGTTATTTTCTTGTTTCTAATAATTGATTGTTGAAAAAAATCAACCTTTCATGTCAAATTGTTCAATTTAAATTAATTTAATCAAATATTAATCAAATTTTTAGTTAATATTCGTGAAAAAGAAACGAAATAACAATGATGATTGGTTGAAGCACAATGGTTTTGTAATATATTTATTGGAAAAAGTACTCGATCTTCACTCACCGGAAATTACTACCGGTATAAAGGTTACTGCCAACATTCTTTCACTTTTTTTTTCTTTAATTTTTCATTAAAAACTCTTATGCGTTAATTAATTTATCAATTATTATTAAATTATGCATAAAGTAAAGATTGATTTAATGAATAAAAATTATGTACTCAAAAAAAATTTTTTTTCGTTGATATATTTCAGAAAAATTGAATTCATTTAATGGATTGAACAGTTTTGCATTATATCAAAATAACTGTTAAAATATCATTTTTTTTTTCAGTATTATATTAATTAAAGAGCAATTATAATATACAATTAGCAATATCATCAATAATATTCAGATGATCCCATCAATACGATTAATGATAATTACTTAAGAAAGATGAAATGATTGATGATTATGTCGATAAGTGATTAAGGTATTTATCGGCTATAATGGTCGTCTATCAATTGAAAATCGTGGAAAGCGCCATAATTATTATAATATGAAAGCGGCTGGTCAAGTGCATCATAATGAAAATTGCTATGATGTTGAACTTATTGATAAGTATTCTTTTTAATTATTTCTATATATCTGTTGAATTGTTAAAGTAAATAAATATATCTAATACTTTGTGGCAGAATTGCTAATTGGAATTGATTTGCAGAGGTTGGCTTGTCGAACTTATTGTAGCTGGCGATGATTGTCGTGGTGGTGAATTGAAAAATCCGACAAAAATTTCCTTAGAAACATCATTGACAAAGTAACATTTTAATAAAACAAAAAGAAAAGATTATTTTAAAATAATTTCAAAAAAAAGATGAAAATACTGAATTATTCGTCAAAAAAAAAGAAAAAAACTATTTCAATTACGCATTTTTCTAAAATTATAATTAAATTATTTGCAGAAAACGAAAATTACGCAACATAATTGTTTCGAAAACTGGCAATGATGAATTAAATTTAATTGTGCGCAACTTAAGACATTCCGCATCAAATCAACCTCAGCTTTCTTCAATTTGCTTCATTGCTCTGTTAAGTGTAAGTAGGATTCTCAAATAATATGTAAACTTCATTTTTTTATGTTTATTTTATTTAATTTTGAAATTCAATTTCTACTTTACACAGAAGTTAAAATTTTTCGCTCGGTATAAAAAGTAAGAGTTAATTTTTAAACAATACCTATGATAATGCACGAAAAAGTTTAATTTTTCACTTCGCATAAAAATGCATAAAAAGTTTTAATTTGCAAATTTGCACAAATAGTGCAAAAAGCAAAGTTTAATTTTGTAACTTTGCGTAAAAATTAAAAAAGAAAAAAGGAAAATTCTTAGCTATATATAAAAGCACAGATAGAATGCTTGATTCGGACCATACGTAAGGGCGAAAAGTTTAACTTTCCTATCGTAAAAGTGTAAAAAGTAATGTTTTGGAAAGAAATTCACCAAAAAAAAAAGAGAAACATAAACTAATTCTAGTTTTATTTTTGTTGAAGAATTCCAATTCTTTTTTCTTTTACGANGTAAAAAGTAATGTTTTGGAAAGAAATTCACCAAAAAAAAAAGAGAAACATAAATTAATTCTAGTTTTATTTTTGTTGAAGAATTCCAATTCCTTTTTCTTTTACGATTTTCATTATGATTTAATAAAAATTTTACAACTAATATATTCATTTTTTTTTTTAATTTATTGAATAAAAAAGAAAACTTGGTTAAAAGAAAATGGTAATACTATTATTTGTATATTGGCAGTTATTTTATTGCTTCTTTGCTATTTTTCCTTTTTTTTGAATTTCAAAGATTTTTATTTGTTCCTTTTTTCTTCCCTTAAATTATTTATCAACTTTGTTCATTCAAATTTTCGGTGATGTATTTTTGTTTGATTGTTTTTTCTCTTTTGCTTTGCTTTTCCGATACTGCAATTGTTAATGTCTGAAATTTGTTTGAGTACGAATTTAAAAGTAATAAAAAAAATTTTCGTTCAAATGTTGGTCTCCCTCTTTTAATTTGCAGATAAATATAAATCGTAAACTTTAATTTAAATTGCACATTAAAAAGAATTATTTTTTTTTTTTTTAAATTTTATAAGGCTAATCTAGTATTGTATAATTGCAATAAATGTTACTGTAAAATATGTCCACTTTAATGGAAATTTTCGGTGAAAATAATAAGGAATTTTATATCTAATTAAAATTTTTCTCTATTATTTTAGAAATTAAAATAATAAAAAGGCAAAAAATGCAGATTGGTAATTTTAATTACAGATAAATAATAAATGAATAGCAAATAAATAGCAAATGAATAATTAAGGATGTAAAATGAAATAAAAGACTGGAAGTCTAATTAGCAGATATAATACTAAATTGCTCTGAGATGGCCAAATGTTACAGAAATCATCCGTTGAAGCACATTCATAACTACTTAAAATTCAAATTTCTTATCCACACTAATTATCACTGCAGCAATTCTAGCCAAATGATAATGACAGATGGGTGAGTGTGAAAAATAATTATCAGCCTACTAGGTACAATTAGCATAGCTAAGCAGTTGCTATCTTCTTGTCCAATGAGCATCTAAATTGTTTGTGATAATTAATTAAGCATTTTAGTCGTTATCGTATGGAATAAGGAATGAAGAAGTGCTAATTGAATCAATTAATTCGTTGAAGCATGACAGATCGATGTCAACTTCAGAATATTACTTATATTTTTTCCCTCTTTTTTCTTTTTTTTTAAATATATATAAATAATTAATGAATTTTGTGCGCAATTAATTAATTTTTATTAAAGAGCATAATTAAACAGAGATGTTATAAAGACGAATGGAAAACAAAAACAATAATGTCATCATACAGTTTAATTTGTTTAAAATTTTTTTTTTAATATAAAAATAAATAACACAGATGTATCGTATATATAACAGCAAAAATAAGTTAACACTATTATTTTTTTTGTAGGAAATAAAAAATAATGAAATAATGGTATAATGAATTTGAAAAGGAAAAGGAAAAGAAAAATTGAATGTAACAATGATGAAAAGGAAAAGCAGCTACTGATTAGTAAATTATAAATTATAATTGTTGAAAATATTGAAATTTATGTAATTTAGAATTTACATGAAAAATTCAGAATTGGAAAAGAAAATTTTTGCTTCATGGAAATATACTTTCGGTTGATTAATTCAATTTGAAAAATATGACATAAATTTTTCTTTTTGCAATTCGTAAAATGCTTCGCTTTTTCCTCATCGAGATATTTCGTTTTCTTTT
This sequence comes from Setaria digitata, assembly GCA_003640385.1. Classification (NCBI taxonomy): domain Eukaryota; kingdom Metazoa; phylum Nematoda; class Chromadorea; order Rhabditida; family Setariidae; genus Setaria; species Setaria digitata. The sequence goes on along the minus strand of RCAB01000793.1, from coordinate 1,903 downwards.
TTTTTTTTTTTTTTTTGCTTTTTTTTCGAAAAAGAGAAAATGTTATAGCATTTTATTGGCATATAGCACTGTTTTTTTTTTCCTAATTTAATTTTTTTTTTTTCAAGTATGACTTGACTAGCAATATGAGGAAAAAAGAATGAAGTTAAAGTTTTTGACGAAATTTGAAGCAAAATCAAAACAAAATTCAATTAGTAACAACAATTATGCAAAATAAAAAATGAGCCAACTCTCTTGAAGAAGTTCTTATTCAAGAATACCAATTTTCCTGTTTTTTTTTTTCTTTTTTTCTGACTAACTAGTTCTTTCTTGAAGAAAAATATCAAAACTTTCAAAGAACAAAAACAAAAATAAGGTTATATTTGTGAGGAATGAAAAAATTTTGGTCGACAAACTTTAAATAAAATTTTATCAAAAATTATTTCGAAATGTTGCGTTATTTGGAGGAAAATTTTTGAAATTCATATATAAATTAAGTAAACAAAGGTGGAAAAATTAATGAGAATTATCAAGAAATACGAAGTTCGGTGGAATGAAACGAAATTTATTTAAATTTGGTTTACTGTAACTTAACGTTTGACGTGATTTCATTTATTGGACGAAGCGTAACGGTGGTTAAAGAAATCATTTCTGAGTGAGGACCGAAATTTTTTTAGTACCGATTTTTTTTTGGATTATTATCATCTAGTAATGGAAAGTTTGAAAATTCTTAGCTTCCTTAAATTGGCTTAAAGAAAAAAGAGATGAATGAAAAATATTATATAAGGCTTTTTTTTTTTTTTCATTTGGTCTAGTTTAATTGAAAAATTTTGAAAGCTTTTTGAAATTGAAAAATTTTGTTCGACAGCAATGTACTAAATTTCAGTTATGTATTGCAAACTTAGCGCTTCGCTTTTTGTTATTTTATCAATGACAAATGCATTATATTTAGATGGCCAAAGTCCACAAATTATTCCGCAACCACCAGGTTTAATTTATTACTAATTAAAGACTCATTATTAATTACGTCATTACAGCGAGTGTTTTTATGCCATTATGAAATTAGATTATTATTAATAATTACTGTTAGCAAGGTTTATACATCATTAATATCAATTTAGATCACTATCAGCTCTTATTATACTAATCTATATTACTATTTATTGATACTGAGACTATCATTTACATTATTATCAATTGATTACAATATGAATTAAAATGATAATAATTAGTAACAGTTATTAATCATTTGTACTATGCTATTAATTCGTATTTTTGTTGATTTATCCTATCACTAATTTGTGTCATTAGTTTATAATATTGCTAACTTATATTATTAATTTATAATATTATTGTTTCGTACTATTGTTGGATTATATTATTATTAATTTACATTACTAACAAATTATATTATTGTTAATTTGTATTATCACTTACTCATACTATTATAAGGTTAGGTCATTTATTACTGTTAGCAAAGCTCATAAATCACTACCATATACCATAATTAATTATCTATATCACTATTCAATTAAGTTTGATGCCTCCACTTCTTGTTCTTCATCATTTATTATGATTTAACAAAATTCAATTAAAATTTAATTCAGAATTTGAATGAGTTTCAGCAACTGATTTGCTTGTTGTAAATTTCAGGCGGTGACCCAAAATGCCGTGGTTGCATAATAAATATCAATTGCGATGGACAAGACTGCTTGACTCCAAAACCGTTTACCAAAGAAACAATCTGGACAATGCCAAGCACATATGTACCACCAACATACACGACCCCACCGGTACCACAAACGGACAGACCAGGTGGCTGTCGCTTCTGTCCATGTTACATACCTCAGCCGTGCCAAATTTGTCAACCGTGTCAATGAGCGGAACAGGACAGGTCAAAAGGTACTTCGCTAGCTGTCATAGT
>RCAB01000792.1:0-18904 GCA_003640385.1 Setaria digitata | reverse complement strand
AATGGGGTGTTTAGTTGGATGAACAAATTAGTTAGGCAGAATTGAGAGTTTGGAGCGCCTATCAGTAAATAATGAGAGCAATAATTTGGAAGATCTAGTGACAATTAATCAAAAAAAGTCATGCTTCATTGTATTTCTTTTTGAGAGTTTAATTATATACTTCTTTCAGCAGAGCAAACAGATAAGTTTATATCCAAGCTCACCGTCAGAAACAGATCCATCAATACTAAGGAGTAGACGGCAAGCTTATCAAATATACCAAGGAGGGGACAACTCTATTACAATGGATAAAACAGGTCAGGTTGAAGCTGGACCTTGGGGTCCTTGGTTCCTTGAACAACAGTGCTCTAGGACCTGTGGTGGTGGTGTACAGATGGAGCGAAGGACTTGCAAGTATGCTATCTTTTTGCGATATCATATCATTTGCGTTAAACAATGCATATTGAAATGAATCGAGTCATTTCTTCCAGCGGTGAATGCAGCGGGCCATCAACGCGCTATGTGTCTTGTAATATCCAGGAATGTATCGGTAATGTTATGGATTTTCGGGCTGCCCAATGTTCCGAATATGATGATACGCCATTAGATGGCAACTACTACAAGTGGCTACCGTATCCGGGAAAGAACAAATGTGAATTAACCTGCAAGCCGGATAATGCTAATTTCTATTATAAATGGGCTGACAAAGTAATTCCATTTCTTTTCAGCTTACAAATTTTTTTCTGAAGAAGATGTTCACTTTGTGTATGTGGCAAAAAACCAGAAATCTTCGTGATAATAGTTGATAGCAAGTTAATTTTAGGTGATAGACGGTACTAAATGTGATTATCGTGCCAATGATATTTGTGTGGAAGGAGTTTGCTTACCAGTTGGATGTGATAACAAGCTGGGATCGGGTTCTGTTAATTTCTATTCATATGTTGCAAATAATATTTTTACCAGTTGATGATAACAGTAATTGAAATTGAAATATGCTATATCAGTAATAATTTGGGTCACATTTCAGCTATAAAAAATGATAAATGTGGTAAATGTGGTGGTGACGGATCGACATGTAAAACTGTCGAAGGTTATTTCGATGAACGTAACTTATCACCTGGCTATCATAACATTATTCGATTGCCAGTTGGTGCAACTTCAATTTCAGTAGAGGAAATGCATTCAACAACGAATTCCCTCGGTAACTTTGCTTATTTGATACTAGAAGAAACGAGAAGAAAATTTGTGTTTTATCTTTCGAAAACGAATTGATATTTCTCCTTAATAAAAGCAACTTTTCCTGAAAACCGTATTCCATTATAATGCACTTTTAGCAATTAAGAATGCGACAGATCACTACTATCTTAACGGGAATTATCAAATTCAGTTGACTGATAAACATTTGGAAATCGGTGGCACATTGTTTGAATATGATACCCGCAAAAATTTAGATCATCCATTCGAGAAACTCACTGCTAAAGGGCCAACTACAGAAGATCTTATCATTGCACTGCTTTTTCGTCGCGGAAATAAGGTTTTTTTTCGCTAATGAATGAATAATAAATTTCTTTCATCTTTTTAAGTCTCATAGTAACGTCGAGAAAACGCCTAAGAACTTTCTAGCAATATAGAAAATGTACTAATCACTAAATTTCTGACCATAGCTTTAATAATGATATAAGAATACAATGAAATCATGCTTAAGTATTTTGAGAGAAAACTGCAAAAAGAAAATTTAAATATCCATGAAGTTAGTGAAGCGATAAGAAGCGAAAATCTATTCATACTGAACCCTCCTTAAGCTAGCGCTAACCTACTGCCGTTCATAAATAAATTTTATATTAGATATACTACTGCTAGCTTTAAAACTATGTCAAATTCAAATTGTTGAGGCGCATAAGTGGCATATTAAGCTTTTTTTAATTTGAAATATTTATAGGACGGTATTATCAAATACGAGTTTTCGGTACCACTGGAACAAGAAATTCCATATCTATATCAACCAAATCAATGGTCATCATGTTCGGTAACATGTGGAAAAGGTAATATTGAAACTTTCTGCTAAATTCCATTGTTATATTGAAGATGTATAAATTCAAGCACCGAAAATTGCTACTGGTAGAAGCCAGGTTAGCAAATATTTGAGTGTCTACTATCCTTTGCATACTGCATGAAATCACCTCTACAAAGACAAGAGCCAAAAAATTTTCCTTATTTACAGGTGTACAAAGTCGTACACCATATTGTATCGAGAGTGCATCAGGACGAAGAGTGCCAGACGAAGTTTGTGACGAACATAACGTCACTAAGCCTATTGTTGAAAAAGTTTGCGAAACTGTCGATTGTGAAGCAGAGTAAAGATTCTTTTAAAAGAATTTCTGGAAATAACCTTAATTTGATTGTGATTTTGGACAATTTTATATTAATGTACAGTAAAGAAGAAGAGAATACTGGATTTGAAAGTTGCTGTTTATTAATAATTATGGCAATAGTGATAATGATAATGGTAGTAGTTTTATGCTATTTACTCATGCCACATATCAGTAAACAAAGTTGCCACTAACAGCGGTCAAAAATTTTTACTTCTAAGCTAAACTATTGCTCCTTCAAGGAAGTTATTTTTCTATTCCTTTTTCAAACAATTTCAAACCTTAACATTTTTATATTTTTTCCAGATGGTACCAAGGTGAATGGGAACCGTGCAGTGCCTCATGCGGTGAGAGTGGTACCCAGTATCGTGTTGTTTATTGCCACCAGGTGTTTTTAGATGGTAAGCGAATCACCATTGATGATGCTAATTGTTCGAAGGAACGTCCATCAGTACAACGATCCTGCAACAGGTACATTAATTATTTTCCTTTTCGGAAATGAAGCATATTTCCAACTAGGTTTCGTTTACATTTCACACACACACACACACACACACAAAAATTTTCCTTTCCGTGTTAGATATCTAAAAGGAGAAAAAGAAGAAGAAGAAGCTATTCTGAAGAAAATATGTCTGATAGAGAAGTTTGAAATATCAGATTTTCGTGTCCGGAATGGCAAGCTGGACCATGGAGTGCGTGTTCGGAGAAATGCGGGAATGCCTTCCAGTATCGTTCGGTGACATGTCGAAGTGCGAAGGAAGGTGAAGAAGGGAAGCTATTACCTGCGGAAGCATGTAACGAACAAACTATGGAAACACAACGAAGTTGTAATTTGGGCCCTTGTCAGGGACTTCATTTCGTCACAACCGATTGGAAATTGGTTTTTATTATTTTTGATACTTTGAAAAAATAAATGAGGAAATTCATAGTACACAAGTTATTTCAGCCAGGACTAGTTAATCATTTTGGTATGATTCTTACTAATCACAAGCATCCATTATTGTAAGCCAGAAATATGCTTATAAAGCCAAACAACACCAGTCTGAGTGGCAATTTGAACGACACCTTCTCTTTTTAGTTTCCTTCAAACTTTCCAGGATATAAGAGCGATTGATAATGTTTATCACTTCATTATCAGCACTGTATCGGGAAATCACATTTCTTGAAATAAAAAAAAGAAATTCATCAAGAAATAAGTGATGGATTTTGTGGAAATGATTTATGTTTAGTGTGAAAAGTGCAATGATACGGAAGAACATCGAAATGTAACATGCAACGACATCAGTGGCCGGGCCTATCCGTTGGAGAAGTGTATTAGCGAGAACTCCACCGAAATCCCAGTAGATGTACGACCGTGTTCCTCTCCACAAGTAATTCCATTTCTTCTCTTACCCTCTCAAGTGTTTCATTTGTTGAACTTCGCGTGGAATTTTCAGCCTTGCATTTACGAGTGGCACACATCGGAATGGTCAAAATGTAGTTCGGAATGTGGCCACGGACATAACTCCAGACGTGTGGTTTGTGCTATCCACCAACTGGATGAACTTGCAGCAAGTTTTAATCATTGTTAAGTAGGCAAGAGGGTGTTGTAAGTAGAAATATCTTGACTAGCCTAATTAAGCCTATTGTCGTATATGTCCTCAGTTTATTTCCTTTTTATCCTTATTTATCTTTTTTTGTGGCTTTCTTTCACCAATCTTTTTGAAAACTCCATAAAGTGTTTGCAGATTGTGAATGATTGGCACTGCAGTTCGGAAAGCAAGCCAGAATCAACAAAAAATTGTACAAATGAAGAGAAATGCAACGGAACCTATTATACAGGTCCTTGGAGCAAATGTTCAGCAGAGTTAGTTCTTATAAGGCACTTCATTTGAGAAGAATGAAATTTTCGGACTTTTGTTTATTAAGTTCCAAGAGATGAATCGTCGACTGATGTCGTAATAATCAAAATTTTATCATTTTCCTATTAATTTAATGATAGCTGTTGCTTCAGTTGCGGGGGTGGAACACAAAGTCGAATGATTGTTTGCCTGAATTACGATAAAAAACCGGTTCCGGAATGGTGTGATGAAGCAGATAAACCACCGGAAGAACAGGAATGTAATCTAGAAGCTTGTCCAAGTATGGTCTTATTTCTTAACTTTGTTTACAACTTTTTCCACACCATAAACTTCATTCATATTCTAGCCAGATCAAAAACAGTTACCGGGAAGCATACTTTTTCCAGTATCTCTATGGCTTCGCTGGTATTAGATTCATTTTGCAAGTGCGGAAATTCGCAAATTAATACTGATAATAATTTAGCATGCGATAAGAGTGAATTTGGCTGTTGTCCAGACAACATAACTATAGCAAGTGGGCCACATCTAGCCGGATGTTCAAACTGTTCCAGTTCAGTATTCGGTTGCTGTGAAGACAATATCACTGAGGCACAAGGCATAGCGAAAGAGGGATGTCCTGAATTTACTGAACAGATCGAAGGAAGTGGGGAAGAAAATGAAACAATTTCTGATCAATCCGACAAACAAAGGTTTCTCATTGCCTAATTAGCATCTACTGTATTTTATCGATGTTCTGAGAATTGTGCACAGAAAACGTTTTATAAGGAAGTAATATCTTTTGAAATTTGATTTAGAATCGCCCTACCTCAGAGTAAATAAGCATGATCTCGCACTGGACCGGTGATTACTCCCGATTATAAGTAATTACCGACGATACATTAGATAATAAAAAAAGGTGTAAGTGCACATTCATCTGTTATTATGTCCAGCCGGTATAAAATTATGTTAGGAAGGGAAAATTAATTAATTTAATTGATACAATGCAGTCAGGAATACCTTTGTGAAGTAATGAATGACGAGAGTGGTGAAAAAGTACTGATTGCCTGTAAGAATGGTACTATTGAAAAGATGCTATTGGATGGAGGAGATTTGCTTGCTAATTACACTTACGATAATGAGACCAGCAAGCACTGCTCCAAGACCGAATTTGGTTGTTGCTCCGATTGGATAACTCCAGCTGAAGGCAAAGACAATCAGGGCTGCCCTCAATTCGTGCTCGGTATCGCATTTAATATTATAGCACTGTAATAGCCAGGTAGTTGGTCAGCCACTAATTATCTGGCTAAGACAATTAGACGCACACTAATTGTCCCACCAATAGCAAACATAGTTGGGATATTGTGTAGAGGAAGAGAATATATATGATATGAACTGAAGGTATGTGTAATGAAACGAATTACGGTTGTTGTCCGGACGAAGTAACGCTAGCTCGAGGCCCGAACTACGAGGGTTGTGGGGAGCCAACCTGTGCTGCATCATTGTATGGTTGTTGCAAGGATCGCAAGACAATTGCTTTTGGACCACATTATGCCGGTTGGTTTTGAGGCTTCTACTTTCTGATTCTTTTTGTAGTCGAGATGTAAGATGCCGTCCTTTCACAGCAACATAATTCTTTTATTAGCTGGCTATTGTATTTGAAGGTTGCGAACGTTCATCATTCCCGTGTGAGTTGTCCACTTACGGTTGTTGTCCAGATGGTGAAACGGCAGCACTAGGAAAGAATGGTACTGGTTGTGGTGAAAACTGTTTAACCACCAAGTTTGGCTGTTGTCCGGACGGTAAAGCAGTTGCCAAAGGAATAGAAAATGAAGGTAAATCTGAATCGATTCCTAATGCGCGCAGTTGAGGATAAAAAGATTTGATGACGAGTTACATCACTGAAAAAATCATGAATAATAAAAAGTAATTTTCCGAAAAATTCCTCCTCTTAGTCGATGCTCTAAATATTCGTTAAACAGTTTCTTGAAAAAATCGAGAGTTCTTTTTTGAGTTTGAAATGATGAACTTTCAGGATGTGGCTGCGAATATGCGCAATATGGATGTTGTCCGGATGGCAAAACAGCAGCAAAAGGTCCTAAAAATTATGGCTGTCCAGTATCATGTGCTCAAAGTCAATTTGGTTGTTGTCCGGACGGTAAAACAACCGCTCGCGGAGCAAACAAAGAAGGCTCGTTTTTTAACCGTACTGATTATTTAATAATAATAATCAGCAACCGTACTGATTATTAGATTTTTCTCACCTTTTTATATACAGTGCTCCTTGAATGCTGAATTTCCTGTAATTTGTAGAGAGTAATCATTTCATGAAATGTAATCGTACATCGCTGCAGGTTGTCCGTGTCAGTACACTCAGTACGGTTGCTGTCCGGATGGTGAATCCAGTGCTATTGGACCAATGAATGAGGGATGTGATAATTGCCGATACACTAAGTTTGCTCCTTTTCCACTTTTTTTTTTTATTTTCTACTATTTTGCCCAGTGTTACAAGTCTATATTTTTATACTTATGACGTAAATTAAGATATGGTTGTTGTCCGGATGGAGATAGTCGAGCTAATGGACCTCAGTATTTCGGATGTCCTTCCACTACACCGATACCTTTCATTGTTGGTGGTTCTGTTGCACCAGAAAAAATCAGTAATGCTTTGCTTTTCTTTTTTCCATATTCCTATTTAATTAAATTTAGGTTTAATTTAATAATATCTATCTGATATAGAAATGGAATCGCTTGATTTTTAGATAAAAGCAACAATATGTGAAAAAAATGTAACTTTTAAAATTTATTTGAATAAATTTCAGTTTCATGCTCGCTATCGCAGGATCAAGGTACAGTTTGTCACCCAGGCTACAAACTTTTATGGTACTATGATACCGCAGAGGGTCGATGTAAGCAATTCTGGTATGGAGGTTGTGATGGAAACAATAACCGTTTTACAACTATAGAAGAGTGCGAAGCAGTTTGTGTTCAGCCACCAGGCACAGGTTCATTCTATTTTCTGGGCCTATTCGGTGCTACGCTTTTCCTCGCAACTCAGTAGAGTGCCTTCATTTCAATTTCTGCCTTACAGGTCGTTGTTTCCTGCCGAAAGTAGAAGGACCTCTACGGTGCAATCAGCTATCGGCTCGTTATTGGTATGATTACACAACCAAGCAGTGCGGTGCCTTCTGGTGGCGTGGTTGTTTGGGTAACGCTAACAATTTCGAGAGTTGGGAAGAATGTCAAAACTTCTGTTCCGATGTTGGCCCTTTTGAGGACGCAGGAGACGCGTTGAAGGTGTGCAGTACTACGCGGTGACTTTTGCTCGACCTTTTTTAGAGAAAACAGGAATGCTGAGAATGATCAAGTTTTAGATGATGAATGAAATCAGTGAGCTAGTGACAAGCGTGTTACCGTCTCAACACACATCTTTTGGTACTTCCCGAGAATCCAAGGAAGATAGCAACAGTTTCATCTCGATTGAACGGAAATCATCCTCATCTCGTGAGCAGTCATTACCAGTATTCATACCAACTAGTCGGCAGTTGGGCTTGTCGCAAGAACCAGTGCAAGTACCACTTTCGCACTCTCATCAACCTTCTCCACCTGCTCAACAACCACGTAAGTTATATAAAGGATTCGTTTTTATTAAATCTCTACTATGCAGGAAAATTGCTCATCTCAGAATTTGCAGCAACCATTGAGGAAATATGTCAATCAACTGCTGATAGTGGTCCGTGTGGTAATTATGAAGATATGTATTATTATGATTCCTTCTCCGGCAGGTGCTACCTCTTCATTTATGGTGGTTGCGGTGGCAATTTGAATAGATTTAAAACAAGAGAAGAATGTGAAGCTCGATGTTCACATGTTGGAACTGATAGCAGAGGTTATCAGTTGTTTCTTTTATTTTTAAACATTTTCCTGTACTTCTGACACTAAATATATTCAAATTATTATTGCAAAAATGCATAGCAGTCTTTTATGATGCGGTACAGACGCAATAGCTACTACTAATGAGGGCGTTAAATTTAATTATTGTTATTATGTTAGTTATCACGTACAATAGAGTCATATTCATTGGAAAAGTAAATGATCTCTAAGAAGTTAGTGACTGAAATAGTGAACTGCATTTCTATCGTACCTAAGATAAAATGCTGTGAGGTGCAGCATTTTTAGACACTATAGAATTAGTTACCTTGCAGCTGAAATTCTTATCTGTGATGAAGTTAATTTTTTAGTGATATCAATTTCAGTTGATCGAATTCAATCACTTCCGTCAGTGCAGCGAAATGACTTAATATCCGCTTCATTGCCCAGATCTGGATCATTTGGTGTCCCGACAGCGGGTAAGTCTTGAGAAACAAGAAAATTACATTTTAAAACCAAGATGATCCGTTGTCACTGATTTAATTTCTGTAGGCCGATCTCGCGATGCGTGCAATGAACGAATGGATGTTGGAAGATGTAATGGTGCCTTCCAAAGTTATTACTTTGAACGTGCAACGGGTACCTGTGAATCATTCCGGTATTCCGGTTGTGGTGGTAATTCTAATCGTTTCCATACCAAAGAGCAATGTGAAGAATTATGTGTGCATCGTGCTTCTGGTGTGAAATCCGGAACTCTTCCTCCCTCCATTCCAGAAGCGAGACTCAAGCATCTTGTCCCAATACCTGATGGTAAAAACAATTAATTTTTGAAATTTCAATAGAATCAAAATTAATTCGATTCCAATCACGGAATCCGTCAAATTACGCATTCATTCTCTTATTAGATCAGCGTACTTCCGAGTCAGTATCAAAATGCGAGCTACCTAAGGATTCTGGCCCTTGTAATCGTTTCGTTACCAAGTGGTATTACAACAAAGTTGACGGCACTTACTTACGATTTCATTACGGTGGCTGCGGTGGCACCGATAATCGTTTTGACAGTGAGCAGCAATGCAAAAATGCATGCGGTAATTTCGCCAGTAAGTTTTATTTTCATTTGAAATCTAGCAATCATGATGGACATATTCCAATGTTAGTCAATTCCATCTGCTTCAGTTTCAGCTAAACAACTGCGAGAAGTGCTGTAATATTTTGTATTCCTTTCTTTTCATATAATCCACTCCATTTTCTTCATCTCCTTTTTTTGCACGGAAAATATTTGGCAAATTTCCTGACAAATTCTGAGAGAAGTGAGAGAGATTTTTGTGTACTGAGAAAGGCAAGAGAAAGGAGAAAGAAAAGCTGGTTATAAAACTTTGTAGATCCGTGTGAATTGCCGAAGATAAGCGGGCCGTGTTCCGGTAAACATAAGCGATACTATTTCAATACGGAAACAAGCCGATGTGAACGTTTCGAGTACGGGGGATGTTTAGGAAACAGCAACAATTTCCTACAGCTTGCCGATTGTGAAAGCAAATGTTTGTCATCTGAGGAAAGTGAGTAATTAATATCAATCATTCGCATTAATTAGATACATGGGCTAACTGTGAACTACGCCAATTATCTATTCACTGATTATTTTCATTAAAAATTGCGATTATATCCCAGCTGGCAGCTATTACGTTAGTTGCCTTGTTCGTTAATTGCATATTTATTTTCAAAAACTATCCGTTCTTTTTATTTTTTTTTAATTTAAAATAAATAAAAAGCAAAGTACCACGATGTCGGCTTTGCTGGATGAACCTCGTACAGAGATGAGTGCTACTAGTGCATATCAGATTGTCTGTATTTGTTGATGTATCCTCTCTGTTTCCGCTGTTTCCGTAGCATTTCATTTCTCTGTTCCGGAAAATGTCTATCCTTTTTCCAGATTTGAATTCAAAAATTCCGACTATCCAAATAATTCAATTAGCAATTTTCATTAACTTTAATATTTTTTTCTTGTTGTTGTTTGAAAGTGCCTTTCGTTACATTACTTTGTCCGAATTATTTTTAACTTTCAGATTATTCTCGTCTTTTTCATCGATTTCTATCTAATATTTTCTATTCTTGCAAATATACTGGTTTCCTACTACTAAAATAAATTGTTTCTCGTCTGGCATGTTGATGTTGACAAAGACAATAAGTTGAGAGACTCTAGGATGGATCGTTTCTTTGGCCTTTTCAGATTTTTCAAAACTTCGTCATTCAAGTAATCACTTCTTTTCAACTACTGCATTCATACATAGACATGATCAAAAACAAATTTACTTAGTTATATCATTAATAGAAATAGTTTACTTAATGAACAATTATTTGTCTGGGCGAAATAAAATTACAATAACTGTTGCCTATCGCTATTATTACAGCATTTCGACAACTATCGGTAAATTTCATTTTGTGCTTTTGTCACTAGCATGAAGTTTCAATACTGAATAAAATCAGTTATTGGAAGTTTTTGAACTTTTCGATTAATTATGACTCCCGTTCTTTAATACTCATTTTGTCTTTGCACGGTTTGTTTTTTGCATGTGATTGATTCGTCTCTTGTCACTTTTCTTTCTCTGAGCAAATGCTGGCCAAGAAAAGAGAAGTCAAATTTGACTAAAACGTTTTCCTTCCGAATTAGCGATAGCTTGCTTCATTTGGGTGCAGTGCTCTTCTGAAACCTTAAAAAAGCTCAATTAGCGTGCATGATTCCGTCCAGACACTTTTAAGATGTTTATCAGCAATATAACTGGAGTAATTTTAAGACCCTTATTAACAACTTTACTAGCATCAGACTGACTAATTCAAACTCTCTAGTAGCTAGCTTGAGCACATCAAATCATCTTCATAACACTTAGCTCTGTCCATTTTGTCTAAAAATCTAACAAGGTGAAAAAAGCTTATTATACTTTTCAGTATTGGAGATATGCTTAAAAATTAAAACCTGCGATCCTAATCTGATCAGTGTGTAATTCTGATACGTTGACATTCTGAACTTGTCGCAATATGATATTAGATTCAAATTAACTGATTGAGCTATTTTTATGCCAAACTACGCGATCGTCTAACAAATAACATTTTGATGTGATTTTTTTTAATGTTATATGCATCCATTACTGAGACCACTCACAAATGTTTTATGTTGACAAATTAATAAAATTTTATAGATTTCAATTGGAGAAATCAATTTGCAACACAACAGTGCTCGTTACCTGAAAATAACCAATCATGCAGGTTTGCATAATTAGTGTTTCTTATCATCCAATATCACCATAAGCAGTGATAAAATATATTTGTTTGATCACTTATCAATTGCAGATCAACAATCAAAAGATATTATTACGACAAATCAAATGGTAAATGTTTATCGCTATTTTACGGTAACTGTATTGGAAATGAAACTGGCTTTGACAGTATGGACGAATGCATGGCAAATTGTGCAATGCTTTCCAGTTTTCAGGTTTCTGTCATTTCTTGGAATTAAACTAAATTAGTTTCGCAAAAATAATTTATTTTCTAATTTTTAATTCCCTTATCAATACATTCTTATCCATAAATTTAATAAAAAAATAGAGACGTTATTCTTTTTTCTTGTTGACTATTTCTAACTATTTCCGCTGCTCCTTCCTATCCTTCAAAGGCACTTGTTGAGGAACTTATTTGAAAATAGTAATGATAATAAGTGATAATAGTCACATATATCAGATAAAAAAAGTGTCATAAGTGTGGCAACGATAGAGAAGTAGGAAGTAACTGAATAATGAGCATAAAGAAGAGTGAAGGAAAATAAACGGGCAAAATCCGAATGCATTAAGTTCACCGAAAAAAGAAAAAGGAACTGATATGAAAATTGCTTCTGTACTCGCAGGAATTTGAAGCAAATGCTGTTTTGTTCGGCCAATACGTTGATCGCCTTCAGGATGCTGTTCGGCACACCGTTTACCATGAGCCAAGTATTCAGGTACAGAATCCGAACTATCTGGTAAGTTCACACATTAATTATTTCTATACTGACTGTGATTCAGTAATAATGTGGGTTGGTGACGCTATATTCATCTTGCAGAATGATAATTTTGAAAAATTTTCAATAGTGGAAACAAGCAGTACTATTACAATTGCATCTACAAAAGCTACAGTATCAAAGACGATTGTGCATAAGAGATCTACAATTGCCAGTACTGCAATGGCCAATGTGACTAACATATCTAACAAAGATGTCGAAAATGTTGATGAAGAGAAAGTGATAACGATTGATAGTGTGGAAAAATTCGAGCCTTCTCTGTTAATACCAGGTATACTGTATAGGATTCAGTGTTAATTTTTTTTTTAATTGATAAGAGTAATATGTCTGAAGATTGTAGAGCTCTGTTTGCTACCGGAAGATGCCGGGCCTTGTTTCGGAGAAATCCTAAGATGGCGTTATAATTCCGAAACGAATTACTGTGAGACATTCATCTACACTGGTTGTGGGCACAATGCGAATTATTTTACTTCTGAAGAAGCTTGCTTACGAGCTTGTGGGCAATATCGAAATAGCGGTATCGGTTACTTACTAAATTATATGACTATGGCAGTTTGGCCTCGAAGATTGCTTTCAGTTTTTTCAGTGCAGTACAGATTCCTATTCCTAGTCTTTGTAGCTTATTCTAGAACTCCGAAGTTAGTAGCAAGAACCACGAAGTTATCCACTGATGTAGACTAACTCCTTTAGACGTATGCACGATGAAAGTGGACCGTGGTCACTGTGAATTAGGCGTAACAAAGTGGTACTACAATGTCGATCACGGGGAATGTCACGTATTCATATATACCGGTTGCGGTGGTAATGGTAACCGATTCACCTCGAAAGCTGAATGTGAAAATCTCTGTGCCTCAGAGTTGCGTTCTGACAGCAATTCTGAAGGTTAGCTGACTTCTGTAGAAATTGCCCATGAATCAGTAAATGCATAACTTCTGTAGGATTCGTTGTGATGACTGTTCAGGGCAAGATATTTGCCAGCTGGAACGAGATAGTGGTCCGTGCAGCGATCCGATAACTCAGTGGTACTTCGATGAACTGAAGGCACAGTGCATGCAATTTACATATGGTGGCTGTCGCGGTAACGGGAATCGGTTCAACAGTCGAGAACTGTGCGAGCAAAGATGCTTACGGAAAAACACACTGGAAGCAGTGGTTAATCGAACAGAAGGCAATTTTGTTCATCATTGAAATTAGGTCGTCTGACTAATAGTTAACTCACACCTCTTGAATCTTTTTGATTACCTCGACAGGTAGCGTTTCTTTCATGCCGATAGAAAGCAGTTCAGTTACTGCATAAAGATCATAGGTGATTTGCAGATAGATGCTTGTTATCTTTTGATGTCGGGCTATGTCAGGATGATCAACAACTGTGGTACTTCGACAAATTCCTTGGCTATTGCAAGCTATTCGTGTATGGCGGATGTGGAGGCAATCAGAATCGGTTCTTCACTGAAACCGAGTGCATGAATTATTGGTAGATATTAATTTCGCAGTCACCCTAATTTATTTTGTCCTCTTGCTAGAATTGTAATCAGGGCATGGTGATAATAGCTATTGGAGAAAGAAATATTTCACTCAGAAATGTAATTTTTAGCCAGCAATTCTTTGAAGTAATAATTATTTAGCTCACGTCATCTCAACAGGAAACGTACCCAAGTTGGTCGTCCAGAGCTTCTCCTTATTGGTTATAATCCCGCACCTGTGCGGTCAACAGTAATGCTGAGGTGTAAAACTAATGGACAATATCCTATACGATGGCATAAGAACGATGTTCTTTTTCAAATTCCCAATAATGATCACAGAATATATGTAAGCATTTCCGTTGAAGTCTCCGCTATTCTTGAATGGTTACATTGTTAATGATCACAAGTAGCACAGTTTCATCTCAGATGTTCTCACCAAGTATTAAGATTAAACCTAATTAGACTGATCTTTGTTAGTCATGAAATATCATCTTCTGTCATTAGATGTTACTATTTTCTTCATCTTATTTCCAAAATTTTTTTTGCTTGACACTTCTACATCATTTATTCCCTGATGCAAAAGTTAATACATTTATTTTCAAATCATAAAAATGAAGAATTATTTTTTATCACCCTATCTTTTTCTCCATCAGAAGGTTTGAACTGGAAGAATGAAGAAAAAAGATCTGTGATAAGTTATACGATTCAGATTAAGAAACTTTAGCAATCATTCACAAGACATGGTGCAAAAAATCATTCGCCGTTATATAGTAAGCTACTAAGAATTGTTGAATGTGTCGAAAGGCTAAATCATTCCATTCTTCTGCACAAAAGTAACTCTGAACATCTTAATATGACCCATATCAAGTTAGAACGATAAGGCTAATAAGGCTACTCCTGACTTATGATTTCTATCAGCTTATAGATGAACAATGATCAGAGTGAAGTGCGCATCACTAATATGGACGCTTCGGATGTTGGCAACTACTCTTGTTCTGTTGGCAAAAGCGCCATTTTATCGAATTCTGTTCATTTAGGTATTAAAGGTACTAAATCTGACCTCATTTGACTCATTTTGTCACCGAATGAATAGCTTCTTATTCTTGAAATACTTTTGCAAAAGGAAGGAAAGGAAGCAGTGAATATTTTCTGTAGTGAAATACAAACAGAATAAAATGATCAAAATCAATCAATCATTAATGAAACGAGGTGTATTTCAGGAACAAAAATAACAGAATCTTGCATGGATAGAGGAAATCAGATGACGTGTAATCTGATCACCAAAATTGGATTATGCTCTAATCCAAGATATGGTAACTTCTGCTGCCGTACTTGCCTCCCTATACCAAACAAAACCTACTAAAATTATTCATTCATAAATTGTCATTACACCACCTCTTCAAAAGATGACTTGGAAGTGTGAAGCAGCATGTAGAGAAAGAAGTCTTTACTTTGGAATTTATCTTTATTTTCATATGCTCCTTCTGCTTTGGTCTTATTCTGTTACGTCATATTTCGTTGAATGAAAATTTCACATCTGCGGTATTCCCATAATCTACTTCCAGTAGATTTATCAGGTAATTACAGCGAAGTCAGCATTTTCTATCTGTTCTTATCTCTTTTTCTCTGTTGACCATTTTGAATTTAGGAACGCAGCAGAAACACTCTTAATGTCAACTTTTTACTCCAACTGCGTGCCAGTATTTGTGAATGTTTAGTTCAGTATAATTCTACCGTTTATTTGCTGATCAAAAAGTATTACTTCGCAGCCCTATCACGAATGCTTGTTGTCAATAACTTTGTTAAGATTTAATCATAAATTTTGTTTTTTTAATTGGTATCATCTCACACAATTTTCATACCATAAATCGCTTACTATGGGTTCGGCACTAATGTCACTGTTCTCTGCACCTTGTAACGACATCGAAATTCGAAACACGTAAATCGAATTAAAACACGAAATCTACTGTCGACGTCATTTCGTAAAATAATTAGCATAATTTAGGAATTCATCACAGATGTATCTAACCAACGAAAAACGTGAGCAATATAAAAGCAAAAAGGAAGAAATTACCAAACAGTGACAGGAAACTCTGATTCTCAAGCAACGATTTCTAAGGTTCAGAAATGAGTGTGTTTTCTTTCATCTGCTTTCTGGCTCAAGACCTATTTCCGAACACATTGTTAATATTGCAGTGGCAGTTCACATGCAGTAAGCTTCCTTTATTTTACATAAATATCACAATAATAATAATACACTTTTTTCTCTCATGCTGATAGGTAAGGAAGAATAAATACATGTCTAAGATATGAAAATAAACGAATCATTAAAATGCTTATCAGTAGCGCAGAAATGCTTAACAGTAACACAGAAACCGTTATGGTCATTATAAGTATCAGATGGAATATTTTTGTTTTCGTTTTTTGGGAAATTTTTAAAAACAACAAACAAAAAGAGAAAGCAACCATATAAGAGGAAAAAACGAAAGGACCTCGTATTCACATTTTTTCATCAACTCAAAGAAACAGTGTCTGGAAGTAAAAATATACAATATGCTCATCGCCACTATATGCTCACTTACTTTAACGCTTATCGAAGATGATCGCATCAAAGTATGCAGGAACTGCTGATCGAGAAAGTCGCATGATACTTTAACTAATCCATTAGTACTATGTTAATAGTTGGAATGTTAGGCCATAAATGTGGAGGGAAAAAGCATCTAAAATTCCAAATAATTCAATAGGATTTGCAAAACAAGCAAGCATTTGTACCGTGGATTACTCAAAGAATCAATAACTATAACAACTGGTCTTTTAATAACGAAGATGCATAATACAAACGAAAAAAAAATCTCAATATTTGAAGGACTAGAAAAAAGAAATAGAAAGTAAGATTCGAAAATCTAATCCAAGTTCTTTTTACTATCTTACTAACCAAAACAAATGTGAAATAATTTTGAAAAAAATCTGAAAGAGCAGGTTCAGCATTTTCACATAATAAAACAGTTGTTTTTTTTTTTTTTAAATTATTTCCAAAATTTTTAGTTTTCGAAGAGATTCTAAAATCAGACATCATTTACAGGAGGATAGAAGAAATTTACATTTAAATGACGGGATGGGACGAAATCTTCTTCACCACATTTCTAAGCAACCCTAGTACTTCGAGTTCGGTTGTGATAAGATAAACAAGAACCAGAGGAAACAATTCCTCTCATTTCGGTATTTGAAAGATAACCTCATGATGTCTCTACAGTTAGAATTTTAAAGTTACTTGCAGCGAGCTATTTTGGTTAGCTTCAAAATGAATTAAATGTATAGTTCAGTAAAGGAATATTGCAGGGAATACCAAGGTGAAAATTCACCAATCTCCTCCACCAAAATCAGCCTCACCAAAATCCTCGCCACCAAAATCACCACCACCAAAATCATCACCACCGCTGAATTCGTAACCACCAGAATCATTATTGTCTCCTCGTACGTCATAACCACCATAATAATCCTGCGTTGCGTCTTGGCTATCTCTTGAATCTGTTACATCGATGTTCGTAGGTTCGTTAATCGTACCTCCATTTTCCGGATCACTTCCATAATAGTTATTCGTGATGTAAGTGTCGTTGTCCTAAATTTTCCTTCAGTTTTTTTTTTCAATTCTAAAACTCAAATAAAGAATCTAGTTTCATTAATCACACAATAAACAAACAAAAATTTTAAAGAATTAACTACTCATATTTCGTAATCAACCGAAATTTTTTTAGAATGACCCATCCAAGAGTATTCATATTCCTACCAACAGAACAATATTTTGCGATAATTTTTACCTGAATATAACCTCCACCAAAGCCACTTCCTAGATGATGAGATGGAAAACAGTGACCACCTAAACCAAATCCAGAATGTAAACCACCACTCCACATGCTTCCTAAGCCAAAACCAAGCAATGAACCCATTAGCATGCCAGTACCAAGGCCAGGTCCGCTATTGCCACTACCACCATAATAAGGCTGTCCGTAGCCACTCCCAGCACGATCCTGTAAAAAAAGACAAACATCAAATTTATTCACAAAATAAATGAAAAACGAACCACTACAGATTTATATAAATAAACTTACGGCAATAATGACTGTAGTGCTACCGGCAGGGACATTACCATAATTTGCCCCGGCAGCAGCATAAATTGGAGGTCGTGTTGGATTTGTCGCTGGATTATATGCTGGTTGAGTAGGATATGCATTGGCTATTTGAGGTGGACTGCTGGGATATAACGGAGGAGGATCTGAATAAAGAAACTATGTACAAAGGCAACCAGCAGCAGCAATCAAATTCAACCCTGGCCAGAAAAGGAAAGCACGAATGTTCCAGTAAGCATTTCAAAACTTACTATAGGTGGGAGGTGGTACATTAGGTCCAGCAGCTGGCAAGTGTTGAGCTTGAGCTGGAGGAGGATTTGGTTTCGGCAAAGTCTTCATGATCTCGGTAAACCATGACCTGAAAACGAGGATAACTCGTAAAATGTCCGACCTTATAAGGCAACAAAATGGAAGAAAACGAAAGGCACTGATGTCATAGCCGGTATAAAGATAAAAAGAAAATTACTCAAGATCAGAATCAGAAGAGAAGAGGAACCAATGAACTTTGCTTGCTTGAGCATCCATTCCGATACCAACTAAGTGATACAACGAGTACCGTTGTGGTAGTTCTGGCCGCCGTACTGTAAAAGTGAACTTATCAGTTTGTGAAATCAAAAACTGAAACTCCAGACATACATCATATTACTTGTCATCTGCACATAGGCATTCAAGAAATCCCGAGCAACTGTTCAAAAATTTGTCTCCATTCAACTCATTTAACCCTCCGTCCATAATGCATCTAAAAAAGTTATTCCTGTTCTGTCATTAAGAATAAATGATCCAGACAAAAGCAGCTTTGTAGAAAGATTGAAATTCGAAAATAAATAACAATCGAAAAAAAAAGGAAAGTTTCATCAAACATCAAAATTAAACAAAATAAACGAAACCCGGCATTCGATCACACATTGGTCCAACGCATGTATACGGTACAACATCCTTCAGGAAAACTGAACCTGCTGGTTTCGAGTCAGCCTGTGAAGAGAAGATATACATGATACAGCGATGTTATATAATTTGGATAATTTTAGAATTGAAAAAAATGCCTACACATTCGATGCATGTGCATTTTTATTCTGAAATAACATAAGAAATTTTGAAGCTCAAAGAATCATACAACAACCATTTCAATACTTAATGTAGTTGAATAAATTAATGATTTAAAAATTTAAAATAAAATATCTAGCATAATCAGATTATAATTGATGAAACAAAATAAAGTGTGACCTTCCTA
>RCAB01000791.1:0-18913 GCA_003640385.1 Setaria digitata | reverse complement strand
AATATAATATAATATAATATAGTATAATATAATATAATATATTGTATTATATTATATGAATATATAATCTAACGCGATTTCCTTTGTTTCATTTTTTCTTTTCTTTCATTCATTGCTTTCTTTTTTTCAGTAAATTTTTCGATAACACAATCGTTTTGTTCCCATAAATTTAAGTTTTTTATTATCAGTTCTTTCTTTCTCTTTTTTCTTCCTCTTCCTTCTTAAGCATATCTCCTACAAATTTGCCAATTTTCACAAATTTACGAATAGGCACTTTTTGAAATAATGCACCAATATTAAAATTTGGTAATTTTTTAGCTTTTTTCCGATATTTTTGCATTTTAAAATTTTCGCTCACGTGCCAAATCTTAATTATTTACCCAAATTACGCGTACATCTGTATACAAACATATTATGTTCGACGGATTCTTTAATTCAAATTTATTTCTTTCTTTCCATGACTTAACAATAGTAAAGCTAAGCTGTGCTATTTCAAACTTTCCACAATTTAATTACTCTGAAATTTTCAACCTCACATAAAAAATAGGTGTTATCACTTAAAAAATTCTCCAATAATTTGTACTATCCTAGCATTTCATCTTTATCATTGCTTTTATTTTATGATTAAAACAAGACAATTATCTCACGTAATGTAGCCTTAGCGTGACGTAATTTTTTTTTTATTATTTTTTTTAGATTTTTCACTCACTCTTTTGTTTTTTTTTTGAATTTTTGTTTTTCCATTCGCTTACCGTCCTATTTTTTTTTTTGTCATTGTTTTTAACTGATCAATTAAATTCATAAATGCCTACAAGAGGAATAGAATAATTACTGTTGTTTTCTTGTTTACTATTTCATTTCTCGTTGTTTATCTGTATGATATCCCACTTATTTCCACTATGGCTGCTGACTGATCAATTTAGAAAAACAAAAGAAGGTAGCAATTGTAAAAAGAAACAACTTGTTAAAGTTATTCGATAAAGAAAACAAAATACTTAAAACATTAGTGATGAAACGATGTCAAATAACTATATCAATTGACATATGCTGAGGAAAATACTGATCACCATAATTTATCTTAATATTTTATAAAATTATATTGCAACATTACTAGAGAAAATTACACAAATTTGATTCTGTAAAAAATTTTCAAACTCTCTGAGAATCCCTCGAGATTTCATTTACTCCTTTCAACTATCCTTCGTCTCGTATTTCCCTTCACTGGCATTTCAGAATTAGTTTTTAAATGTCGATCAGTAATTTAATTCGCATTTTTTTTTTAAAGGGCACATTTTGCATCATAGCTTATGTGTCATCATGCATCGCTAATTGCATGTTTGTAATTAAAATTATATTACAAAGTAATTACATCTTATTTCTAGCCTATATCAGCGAAATGTGCGCAAGATATGTGTAAATTGATTCGAAGTTATAAAGAATCCGGCCGAGCAACGATGACTTCTTTAAATCGTAACACCGGAAAAATGAATCAGGAGCGGCGGTTTTCAACCGGAACGCTTAATCGGTTAACTTTTTATTTTGAAATTTTTAATTGAGAAAAATGCATAGCTAGTTGTTGTCATGTGTTAATTAATTATAGTTTGGAATGGAATTTTAGTTTCAAATTTAGATTAATTTTGGTTGCACAAGCATTGGAATCTGAAGTAGAATATCGTCAACAAATAGATGTAAATGGTCGACGAATTGTTATCGCTTTGCGAACAATTAATTTGGTAGAAATAATTCATTAATATTTCTATGCACAATAGTATTGCTGTAAATTTTTGTGGAAAAAATCCTTTAAATTTATTCTTTCCTTTTTTTTTTTCATCCTTTTAATTTCTTTCTTTTTAGAAATTTTGCTACTTAAGCATTCTAATGTCTCAAAATTAAGTAACATATTCTCCTCGGTTTTTTTTTTTCAATCCATTTTACTCTCCCAATTTATTCGATTTATTTCCATTTCCAATACTGACAAATATTGTAAATGACTGAACTAAACAGATTATTAATAAAAAAAAAGAAAAAAATAGAAAGAGAAAGCATTTTTCATTTTTGTTAATTAATTTACAGTGGCATGAATAAAATGGAAAAAAAAATTGTTTCCAGCTGTTTGTTAAGTTTTAGAATTTGCCCTTACAATCAGAAATCCAAAAAAAGTTAAAAGGTTTGGATGTGTAGGCAGTGAGGTAGTTGATTTACTAAAAAAGTAGCTGAATAATTTATCACAGTGATGCAATTAGTAAATGAATCATTTCCAGTTAACAGTGGTGAAAAGATGATGGTGATATACTGGAAATTCTAAATTAAATTCTGTTTAAAGAATAAATTTATGATATTTTAATTTTTTCAATTTATATTTTTAAAAGCCCTAAAGTATTTTTTTTTTTTTTTTTAAGTGTTAAGCATCATTTTCTAACACTCAAATTTGTTGATGTATTTAAAGCAAATTATTTCTAATTTACAAATCGATGAATACATTAGCGATATTTGAATAATGATTATAAGAATAATAATTGGCTGATGCCAACAAAGACCAGTCTTATTAGCATCGTTATTCTTCCATCATTCATTCAATTCATATCATTCTACCATAGCTCATTAGCATAATTTACAATTCACCATCTCATTAGCGATCAGTTTTGTCGCACGGTAATTGTTTTATGAACTTCAAAAGGATTTTCAAACCAATTGATCTTTGAGCAGGTGTAAAATTGAAATTTCACTTTTCAGTAAGAAAAAATTTAATAGAAAAGTGATTTTTAGTAATTCTAAAAATTTCTGCAAACTTTGGGCAATTTTTGATGCTTAGCTAAAATTTCATTTAAATTTCAATCTTCAACTGTTATTATCTTTTGCACAAAAAGTTTGCACAATCAAATTCCATTTGCAAAAGAAAAACATTTTATGTACATAAATTATTTCACTTTATGATCAAGAAGTAATGCCAACAGAGAGAAAGTATCTTTTATTTTTTTATATAGAAGTCAATAAATATTTCTTATTTAATTCCAGAAAAAAATGCTATAATCTTAAAATGACAAAAATAAACAAGAAGAAAAGTATAAAAGGAATGGTGTAACAACAACAAAAAAAAAGTGAAGAAATTAATTACACAAATATTTGGGAAAATGAAAAAAAAATTTTAATTGAAATGATTTTCATCGGCAAAATTTCAAAAAAAAAAAAAACACAATCTGAAATTTCAGTTATTATTATTCACAATCGATGGATTAATTTTAAGCGGCGTTGGACAATACTATTCTAATTACGGTGGCAAACGAGCATTAATGCTAACACCGGACAAATGGTATTATAATATTTATTCGAAATTACCAGTAACATTTAGTGAAATGCGCTTAAATGGTCAGTATTTTGCTACAACAATTACAACAATTGTACTGCTAATAACGATTATTACACATATTATACAATTATATTGGTGCCGATATTCACGTTTATTGGTAATTTCAAAGTTTTTTATTTATTTATTTATTTTTTTTTAAACACTTTTCTTTTTCCTCCTTTCTCATTTAGGACTATTGATTAAATTTTTGTAATAGTTCATCTTCAGTTATACTTTTAAATAGCAAAAATGAATTGGAGAGAGCAGGAAAAAAACAAAACAAAACGAATAAAAATAAATATATCATTATATAAGAAAAATTCAAATAAAAATATTCGTCTTTTGAGTAGTTTTATTTTTTTTAGTGCATCAAATTGTGTTAGAAAGTATGGGAAGATTTTCTTTGAAAAAAAAAAGAAAAAAAAATGTATTACTGAACTGTTGCTAATGACAGATTGAAGAGCAGTTTTGGGACTTCCTTCGAAAAGCAATAAAATTCGAAAAAAAATTTTTTTTTTTTTGAATAACTAACTCGTTGATATTTCAAAATCATTTCATATACACATGTATATTTCGTGCTATTTTCGAAATTTTGAAGATTTTTTTCTTTTAACATTTTCCCTAAATTTTCTTTTCTCTTTTTGCAGTAAATTTTAGAGAGTGCATAGAGAGGAATATCTGTATTTTTTTTTTCTTTCGCTTTTTTAATTTTGAGAACATATAAAATAATTTTTAAGGGTTCAAAAATTAACGATTAAATTAATTCAATTATCTAATTTAGCCAAGAAAAATAAATGAAAATGGCGGCGAAAAATAAAAAGAGCACCACAGGGCGCTACACAATTCGGCACCACATGGTGCTTTATAATTAAGCATTTTGTAATTATGATTAGAATTTGCATTGAAAATTCTTTGATTGCGGACATTGACATAGTAAGAGTTCCTGGAAATACCATCCTGAGAATGTCAAGAAATCGGTCAAATTCGATATTGCGGATGAAAGCGAGGTAGGAGGCCCGAGGTATGCGGTGTGAGGTGCGGGGTGCGGGGTGCGGGGTTCGCGGTGTTTGCGGGATTGGCTGGAAAAGGAGAGAATCGAAAAGTAGCATGAGGCCAAATAAATGAGTGCAATTTAAAAAGAGAAAATAAAATTATGGTGAAAGAAAGAAACTATCGATGCTTGATTTTTGTTATTAATTTCTTAAAACAATTAAATTTGTCCTCATTCTTGCCTAAAAACATAATTAATTATCTAAAGATCGAAAAAAAAAACGGAGAAAATTGACAAAATGAATAAAAAACAGAGACTGTTATCTAACAGGTAATTTCTGATTAATTTAAACAATGTTTTGAATCTCTTCAAGGGAAAAGTTTCAGTGTAAATTCATGTTATTATTAAATTGAAGCTTTTAAATTTTGTTTAATTTGAATATTTTCCTCAATCGTAATTTTATTGAAACTCTAAAAAGGTTTTTTTTTTGAAAGTTACTGAATTTTTCAAACAAATTAATTTTTTTCGCATCATTTTAGAATTATCTATTCCAATGCATTAATGCATTTCGGTTGTAAAATAAATAAATTTAACAGTTTAATATTTATTAAAAGAAATAAAGAATCGGCAAAGGAATTCACCTCGAATCACAATTCTCTTATTATGTTTATTCATTTTATCATTTAAAATATCGAAAAAAAGATGGTAAATTATCTGTAGTAGACGAAACTTTTTGCATTCTTTTTTTTTTTTTTATCAGAAAGCAAAAAAACTTGATGTTAAATGAACTGAAGAAATGAAATTGGATTCCATCACTAATTAATGCGGCACTTTTAAAAATTTCAGTCTTTTCAAAAAGTTTCACCTTAATAATAGTATTCAATGAAAATGAAGTTGAATTTTATCACTATTAATTTTCTATTTTGAAATTTAACAAGAAATTTCTTTTTTGACTCATGGCAAAAATTTTCTTCTCCTAAAGCAATCGAATAGAAAGTAAATGTAAATTTGGTTAGTTAGTTTATCATTCCTCAGATACAGGTATAAAATTTTCAGTGTGTGGCGAAGATTTCAGTTTGTTAAAAGAACTTAGTTTAGGATGATAAAGTTATTTTCGAATTCCAATGAGAAGAAAAAGAAAAACTTCACCTTCATAAAGCAACTTCATGGAATAAGATAGAATTTTTTTTTTTTTTACAATTCGCTTATCATATCTATATTTTATCTATACTTTAAAATTTTTTTAGTCCAGAACAAAAATTTCATTTTTAATAAAATGAAATGGAAGACTAAAAGAAAGAATTCGAGTTTTATCATCAATTTTTAATTTCCAAATTTTTCAATTGCTAAAATGAATTTCTCAATATTTCACCTTGATAAGATTAAAGTTAGTTTTTGGACTTTACTATAATTGCAATAGAGGAAGTACTTTAATCAAAATAATTATAATGGAAATGAAACTAATTACCTGAAATTCATTCCGATTTTTCAGTGTATGAGTTATTCATTCTGTGCCGTACCATTTTCCCTGTTTGTGTTCGGTCTCGAGATGCATTACAGCACCTGCCCGTGGATTAATGATTACTACCGGGTTGATATGTTACGCAGAGATTATACCTCAATGGAAGCATACTTCGATATGCAATGTGGTATCAGTGGCTGGGCACTAGCTGGCGTATGTTTTGATATTCATTAAGTGAAATTCATTAAGTTTAAAAATTAAAAAAAAAAAAACTGACGAAATTTTTGATTAGAGATGATAAATTAATTTCTTGAAGTTTTTCTTTTTTTTTTTCCAGAAAAGAACCTCGCAATTAAAAACTTTCTCAAAATATACTTTAATATTAATGTTATTTTGATGTTCATTAAGTGAAATTCATTAAGTTTAAAAATTAAAAAAAAAAAAAACTGACGAAATTTTTGATTAGAGATGATAAACTAATTTCTTAAAGTTTTTCTTTTTTTTTTCCAAAAAAAAAAACCTCGCAATTAAAAACCTTTCTCAAAATAGACTTTAATGTTAATGTTATTTTTTTGGCAGTCTTATTTTGCTTTTTTTTTTTAAATTCATTTTTATATTTCAGATCTTATCCTTGCTATCATGTAGCTTATTTATCAGTGAAGGTTTAGTGAGTGCATTTTTTCGAACAGAATCTTCTCGACAAACCGATAAGATTGATACCTTTCTCTAATGTATATATCTAATTAATTGCATTTAAAATTACGAAAAATCCTTCCCCTCATTTTTTTTTAATCAGACAGAAAAAATATAGGATAAGAAACTATTTTAAATAGATTAATTACTATATGTGTATGAGAATCATACCATGAAAACTTTATCATTGATAAATGTTATCAGTGGCAACTGTTCTTAGATATGAAATGTTGGAATTTCCGGAACTGACATAATGCAATAATTTTTTCTTTTTTAATATATTTTTTATTCGTATAAATTTTGTTAGTTAAAATAATGTGATGTAATGTTGTTGCTCAAATTATTATTCTTGCTCCGATTTCTCGAATTTGTTTTTTTCTTCTCTCTAATTTTTAATTATTTACCTTTATCATTATTACGAATATCTATACTCATAACAATTTTATTGTCAATTTGATTGAATAAAATGAATTGAATTGAATTTGAAATTGTTTGTAATTGCAAATGAATGCATAAATTACTATATCAGTTAGCTATATTTTCTTTCATTTTTCATCCAATTCCATCATCACTTTTACTGGCATCATTGTTCCATTTCTCATCTGCCGAAATTCAATTTAAATTTAACCAATGCATTTTTAATTTTTATTTCGATTAAGCTTTCTTTTCATTTTAACAGACTCACTTGCATGCTGCGAAATTCAATTAATAAATGATAACTGGTTATTTTTCATTTCTAAGGATTATATTTTTACAAATATGTATATGTATGCCAAATAAGTAATGAAAGAAAGAAAATTCAGTGAATTTTTGAACAAATTTTTTAATTTAAAAAAAGAAAGAAACCAAAAAAAAAATGCAAAAAATATATACTAAAAAAAAACTACAAATTATTACATTTCTAATCTTTTTAAAAAAATTATTACTGTCTGAGAAGCTTTTCATTACCATAATTAATTGCATTATATAAAGACCATGAAGTGGAGTGAAAGAAATGAAAAAATTAATTAATAAAATATAATCTGGAAAAAAATTTTATATTTAGCTGAAATAAAACTTTTTTTTTCTTCCATTTATATGTCACCATATGGTTTAAATTGGTTAAATGCTACGAAATCAAAACTTTCTTCATACATTTGCTAATTTTAAACGGAATCTAACAGCTGTACAGGACGAAAAGATTAGGCTTTTAACAAACGCTGAAATATTTATAGTGCTTGCTTTGGTTCCAGGCGGAAGAAGAGGCAGAAAAAAAGAAAGAAATGAAAACTTAATTAATTATGCCTGAATAGATTTTATTTCTCCACTGCTAACAACATCATATATAAATGCTAAACAAAATCACACAACTATCACTTCCAAAAATACCATTATGTAATTATTCTATCGAAGTATTATTAATTCATATTCTAATTTTTTGTGTAACGCTTTTTTCTCTATTTTTGTTTTCTTTTTGCTGAAATTTTATAAGCTTAAAGTTATAAATATAAATAAGATAATAGCGGCAAGAAAAAAAAAAGCGAAAGAAAATACGAAAGAAATTTCAAGTATTGAAGTGTTAACAGTTCGAAAAAAAAAACGAAAAAAAAAAAGTTCTCGAGAATACCTCAAAATATTTATCAAAACTTTTTCGTCATTTATCATTTTCTCACTCTCGATAATACTATTTATTTTAATATCATTTCCTTTTGTTTTCAATTCGTTTTCAAAACTACCAAACTGTCAGTTCTCGAAAAATTAATTATCCTTTATTCAACTTCCGTCTTTTTTGTTTATTTGCTTTTTTTTTTGCCGAAAAACACATTTACAATGTTTTTAGCCTTAATCATTATGACTTTTAACAAAGCATTTTTCATTTTATCGAAACTTTAAGACGTCATGAAATTACTGAAAAGTTTTAGAATCAGGAAAGAGGAATGTATTTGCATCCTGCTTTAACTAATTGAAAACCTAGTTCCTGCGTTTGATATAAGCCACTTTTCAATTTCTTAGAAATCTATTTTTTTCTCCTTGAACCAGTTTTTGTTATCACTTGTTATACGATATTATCAGTAATCAATTATGGCAAAATTCTGTACGTGATAGCAGGTGATGAAATAACTATGATTATAGTTGTAAACAGTTTGTTCTTGCATCATATTTATTGCCTATGAAGTTTATAATAATCGAAATGTAATTTATGACCACAATTAATAATTTGTTGCATAATATAATTTAAATTTATTTCCAAGAATAATTAAATCTTTCAAATTTGTTTCAAACTTCAAATAGTTTGACAAAAGGAAGACTGAAATAAAATTAAAATTCATGACAAATAATTATTCGTTAATGTATTAGAAATGAATTATTTGTTAATCTATTGGAAATGAATCAAATTACTCTTTTTTTTTGAATAACCCGCTTAAATATAATGGCAAAAGAAGTATTATTCGACAAATAAATGTAATCTCATTTTTTTTTTTTTCAAAAAGCATATTTTATTGTGCAGTTTTTTCCTTTTTCTACAAGACCAATTTTCTTTTCTGCAATTTCTTGCGAGTTTTTTTCTTTTTCAATTTAAAAAAGTTTTCCATTTTTCAATTCTAGAAAGAAAGCAAAACAATGGTAAATTTCAGGTAATTGCAACACATTAGAGATATATTAGAGAAATTAAATCACCCTAATATAATAAGGGGAAATGATCAGAATTCATTAAAAAAACAAATTCCTAATTTATTAGCAAACCGTAACAAATGATGGAAGCAGCAACAAAATTTTATCTATGCGATAAAATTTAACAATTATAGAATTGCTTCAATTAAAATGAATTTTTTAAAATTTTGCTCTAATTTAAAAAAGAAAAATTTATCTTGAAATAATAATTAACGTTTAAAAACGGGATAATTAATCCATACGGCAAAGAAATGGTTGAAAAATGTTGAAAATAAATTATTTCATCAGATTTCAATTATTTATTTCTCACCAATTTGAACAACTTGAAATGGATATTTGTTCATATATTATTAATGTGTTTAAAATTCCATCCTAATTAATTTGAGACTAATTTTTTTTTCCAGATTCAGGTAATTTTACTTGATTTTAATAATTAACTTTTCTGAAGTATTTCAAAATATAATTTCTGCTCATAATGGGCACTTTAGATTTGTTTTAAAAGATTATCACCTGAGTATGTTGCTTTAGGCTTGAAAATTATAATTTGAAATTTTAGAAAAATTCATTAAAATGAGTTGAAATAATTTTTGATGTTAAGAATGGATTATATTTTTGGAACATATATTTAAATTCACTTCAACTAACTGACATTTAAAATTTAAAGCATTCATGAAAATACTTTTAAAATTAATAATTTTGTTGCAAAAAAATTGATTGATCAAAAATGTTTGCACTTTTCCAATTCCTTTTCTTTGCTTCCTTTTTTTTTTCTTTTCATTTTATCTAGGCGATTAATTAAATTTTAGATTTAGATGAGCAATGAAGTATTATAAATATTTCACATTAGTCATAAACATTCATTATTCTTTCCACATTTTGTCATGTCTAGCACTTATTTTTCCCCAAATTTAAATTTAACTATAACTTGG
This sequence comes from Setaria digitata, assembly GCA_003640385.1. Taxonomy (NCBI): domain Eukaryota; kingdom Metazoa; phylum Nematoda; class Chromadorea; order Rhabditida; family Setariidae; genus Setaria; species Setaria digitata. Next base: position 8,840 of record RCAB01000791.1, on the reverse strand, counting down.
TATTCGGCTAAATTAAGTTGAAAAGTCTAGGCTAGACTTAGCATTGCTATTAAAATTATCATTGCTATCGCTCATTTGTAAGTCAAACTGCCTAGCTGTTGAATGTGATAAACAATGGACAATCTAACTCACCTTCATTCGATGATAAATAAATAAGTGTCTTATCATTTGGTAAGAAAGTTTTTGGGAAATATTTTTTGTTCAGCAATAGCCTTTCTTTTTCTTTTTATTTATTTATTTATTTTTTGTTTGAGGTAGAATAAAATTAGCTATGTTATCGTTTATTTGTTCATTACTGATAGCAGCTCTTAATTGTACTTTTAGAACGAAACATTCAGCAAATTCGAAACCATCAATCGTTAAATGCTTTCTGAAAGATTTTAATCCATATTTTAAATTTAAAACTAGCAATCATTCTCATTTATCCAGCAAAATCTATCTCCTTCAGAAAAAAAAAAAAAAAAATGGAACAAATTAATCTCATAGAAGATTTTAAAAAAATTAAAACTATTTGAAGGCAAAACTTTATTTTCGATTCATTAAGCCTGAGAGGGAAATTGATAAAACCTTGGAGTGTGGCACGAATTTCGTTTGATAGAGTATAAGGTGCTATTAGTTTGCAAAGTTTCATTTGAAAAAATAAATTTTTGCTCACCGTTTCATGAAATTGTTGCACTGCCAATAACAGTAATGTAGCATTTTCCCATTTTAAAAAGTGAACAATAAAATTTTCAAATTGTTCGCTTTTCTTGATCATAAATTCGAACGATCAAAATTCCATGAATCTGATCACCCAACAAATCAGTGCAATCAATTGGAAAATCAATTAAACAAGTGCTTGCTAGTCAAGGGTTGAGATTTAATTAATCATTAGTTTATATCATTATGTCACAAGAAGAAGTTGTATTACTGATTAAAAGCGATCAGTTTGCCATGTTTCAAATGTAAAAATAGCTAACAAATCTTAGCTTGAAAAAATTTATCAGAAATTAATATCATCCAAGAGATTTTTTTAATTTTTGATCTAATTAGTTCCAATATCTGTCTATTTGCTAGCTGCAAAATAACTGCTGGTAATAGGAAAAACTATCTGAAATCTCTGGGATTCCTTGGTGAGAAATTGATTAGTGGTGAAATTTTTGCATTGCTAAATGAAAAATGCAAAATTAATGAGGGATTTATTTACTTGCATGGCGAGGCTTTAATGCAGATATAAAAGATGAAAATTGTGAAATGTTTTCATTTCATGCAAATTCAAATTTTAGAAATTGATTTCATTTAAGTAAATGCATTAGGAACGTAAAATTTGATAGTAAAAAAGTTTTGAGACATATCAGTTACTTTCTCAGTTGTAGTTCCAATTTACTTTTCTTCATCCTTTTTTTCTTTTCTTTTTTTTTTTTAATTATTCTGAATAAATCCATCAATATCAATATTTGCAAAATTATTCATTTGTTTTTTATTTCATTTTAAAATTTCAAATTTTATAAAGAAATTTTAAAATTACAAAGTGAGAAAGAAACTCAAATATATATATATCATCATAATAGATAATAGATATAATATAATAGATATAGATAATAGATAGCATCATAATACCGCACATTTATCTTGTGAAACTTTATTTGTCTCTAAATTATAGCGATGAAATTTATGAAAAAAAAAAAAAAAAATGAAAAAATTTAATTTTTTTGATTTTTTTCTCTAAATTATAACGATGAAATTTATGAAAAAAAAAATGAAAAAATTTAATTTAATTTTTGCATCCTTTTCAATATTTTTTGATTGCATCGAACTGATCAGCAAATGATTTGTTGTTTATGTGGCATCAAATTTTTAGAAATTTCCCTTATCATTTTTTTTTTGCAATGAATTCTAAAGATTTTCGCACACTTTTTTAAATGCATTTTCATATATTTCAATAATTAAAAAAATTCTTTACAATGAAAAGTTTTTTTTGAGCTCAAAACTTTTCCAGAGATTTTTTTCTTTTCAAGAAAAAAAATGAACTATTCAAGCAAAAAAAAAAAAAGAAATTAAGAAATGGAAAATGAAAAGAAGGTACGATATTGGAAATGAGATTTTTCTCAAAAATTTAACAAATTTTTATTAACATTTGACAAATTCTTTTCTTCATGCTATTTCGTGATATCTATTAATTGATATAATCGAGTTTCTTTTGTTTTGTTTTGTTTTTTTCTATTTTCTCCTCTTTTCCTTTTCCTTTAATGTAAAATTGTTTCGAACTTCATAAAAATCATTCATACAAAGAAAGAGAAAATGAAACAAATTATTAAGCAAGAATTTTATGCTTTAAACAAAATGCATATAAATTTATGATGCAAAATGAGTGATTTGTATGTATGCATATTTTGCAAATAATTTTTCTGCCTCCCTCATGCAAAATTTCTTTAATTTTATCTTTTTTTTTTTTTTTAATTTTTGTTTAGTTTAATTGATTTCCTCTCAGCAATGATTTCTAAAATTTTAATATAAAGTTTCGAGAAGGCTGGAAAAAGAAAACAGTATGAAGTTGACCTTTCATTTTAAAATGAATTTCTTTTCTTCACTCTTCTTTAATAGAAATGTTTGAAAAAGTTTTATTTATTTCTCGATATTTCAACAATCCTTTTCTTTTCTAAAAGTTTGGGGAGGATTGTGCAATTTTAACAATTCTTAAATGCGAAATAAAATTTTTTTTTCATAAAATCAGAGTTTATGATATATTTATTTGATCATGCCATAATAATGTTTGCCGTGTTTTCAATTTCAATCTTATTTGGCAAAAAAAAAAAAAAAATTAACACTTTTTACTTTAAGTAAAAGTTCTTGATTTTTTATATTTCATAAAAATTTTAAATGAAAACAGCAGCACAATACATTAGTGTACTAGAAATAATATTAGCGTTAATAGTATATGGCCTTTCTTCCTTTTCTTTGGAACTAAATACCTCTAATATTTTAGGCCTTTCTATCAATGAGCCTTTTTTAATTAATTAATTTTTCGCCTTTCTCATTGTGCAACTTTTTAAACGACTTTTTGTAACTTTATTACAGTAATGTTTTCATTTTTTTTTTTTTAGAATGACTTTCTTTTAGTATTGGCGGTTAATTGCTGTTGCTTTATTTTATTTTTTAAGTGTTACTAATGTCTGCAAATAAATAATTTTAAAAAAAAAGTTTAAAGAATTGGCTTAAATTTTGGAATTAATCCAATATTTTAAGGAAATAAAAGCAAGAAATTGGTTTTAAATTGTTAAATATTAGTAGAAAATTAGTTTTGATTTTTAAAATATGTAATAAAGCCGTTTATTCCCGCATAAAATCGCTGGACAAAGTAATTAAATAATTGTAATTGTTTATTAGCGAGAGAATTACAAATGGAGAAGTAATTGCTTTATTTAAAATACAATTGATTGTTGGGAGCTAATCATTTAGGTGGTAAAAATAATTAAATAAAAATTGCTCTATCTTATTATGAGCATCATCATTAACAGTGATGCAATTTATGTTTTAATTTCTGATATTTTATACCAATGATTTATTGAAAAATACTAAATTTTTAATGAACGTAAATAAAATATTTTTATTCATTGTGGCAAAAAGTTATTTTAAATAATAGTCCTTACCTTATTAAGATTTCAGTTTGTTTGTATGAAGCAAATTCTCATTAATGTTTATATAAAATACTTGATTAAATGATTCAAAGTATGCTTTTGGAAGAAAAAAGTAAATTTTTTTTTTAACTTATCAATGATAAACGATATCATTATTGATTAGCAAATATTTAAGAACCGAAATTCCATTTCATTCAACTTCGCATCCTTCATTCCGTTTCAGTTTCAGCCATTTTCATTTAATTTTAACGATTTCAATTCTTTAGCTTTTTTTTTTTTTTAACAAGCAATGTATTATTACGCATAGAAATAGTATACAAATGTAAATATTTATCCGCATAACTTTAAATTCAATTATCATGATTGGAAGTCTGTTTCATCTATAATATTCGCAATTAGTACCTCTCTGAATGTTTTTTTTTGTTATCACCAATTAGTCTACTGATGCTGCTGAAATATTTCTTTTTAATTAATTGAATAATAATGTAAATATTTTCCTAAATACATTTTTCCTAAATACATCCACTGTTGAATTGAAATTTCTACTGAATATTAAATTTAATTTTTATGGAGAGAAAAAAGTTTCTTTCCTTTTAAAATTGTCAAAATAAATTTTATATTTGACTGAATTAGTAAAAGTTAAGTTTAACTAACAGCACTAAATTGAAAAAAAAGATAAGTATTTCGAATAGAATATGACGCTGTTAGTTGCATTAAAGTGAAGAGTACGAGAAAAGACCAAATGTTAAATGTGTTTAATTTAATAAAATTCAAATGGAAATTAGAATCTTCCTATACTTCTATATTATTTCAATTCCTATATTCAATTGTTGTTTATCAAATATTTCGGAATTTTCGTATTGCATTTTAGGTTTCAATGATATGATAGTTAGATTTTACATTAGCATATTCTAAATGTAACTGAAATGAGTGATTTCATATTCGCAACCAAATTTTACTGTTATATTTTGGATTAATTTTCATATGACGAATTAAATTTCCAAATTTGTTACAACTTTTACCATATGATTTGTACTATTCAAATTTTTCAACTATATTAAATATATTTCTTTATATTAATTAAGTGATACGAATCTTCATTTACAGTGCATGTCTAGACATCCTGCCATTATTGCAAATCATTTTGCTTCATTTACTTGAGAGAAAATGGAAATGTTCATAGTTTTTTACTTTTTCTTTTTTTTTAGATTTCTAATGCTTTTTTTGTCTCAAAAATTAATTTTTTTTTTTTTTTGTAAGAAGGAAAATAAACATTTGAAAAATCGATAGGTTATCATTTTAAATTAGTATTATATTTTAGGATTTACATTTTTTCCTCCACTTATCTTCAAATTTCCTCTTTTTGTTTGCTGTTTTCACATTTAATCATTTATGCAAACATCCTTATCAGCTTCTCGATTCTTCGTTCACGTTACACTGAGAAAATGAGTAAAGCAGATGATTGAAATTCACAAAATTATGAGAATAAGCCTGAAAATATCATATCATAATATAATAATCATATAATATATCATAACATAATATAATAACATAACATATCAATCATAACATATCATATCATACACTTTCTCTTTTTTTTTTTTTGAAATTTTATCTTAGATGTACATGATGAAATAAGCTGATATGTTGTAAAACTATGGCTGTAGAATTGCAAATAAGTCGTTGCTAAGGAATTGGAAGAAAAGGAAATTAAAATATTTGCTCAAACTTAATTTACGAGATTAACTGAAATATTGATTGAATAAGGAAAATATTGAGTAAAATATTTGTTTGGCATATCTTTCATACGTAAATCGTATGAAAGACTCATTGAAAATATAAAAATATTATAAGATTTCCGTTTAATCCGATTCAAATTATTTCAGCAATTGATATGGTTACAATATTATTACTCTAAATTATTCAACTGCAATACTCATTTAATACGACGATAACCATTAAGTAATTATTGAACTGCTTGGAGAACACATGATCGATAATGATATGATTACTGTCTTAACTATGGTGATAAAAGGATACTGACTTTTGCAAATAAACCATCAAATATTTTATTTGTATTATTTCAAAAATTATCACATGAATAAAATATACGTGTCATCAGATTCCTTTATGGTACTACGTTGATGCTTCTAAGCAAATTCTGCGTAATCTCGACGTAATCGATTGCTAATTGAATAATCTGTTACTATTTGCTCGTGATCGGCTAACTATTCTACGATAAGATTATTTATATACTAGACTTCGTCCTATTTTACTGCTTATGTTACCTTTCTAATATGAAATAATATTAAACAAACCTGTTAAAATTCAAATCATTGGTGTAATGAATTTTGAAACTACTAATAGCAAAGTTTTTAAATTAGAGGATCTGTCTAACGGCTTTTAATTAATTCATTTCTCTTTCTCCTGCTCAGCATAATTTTTAAAAGTCGTGGTAAAAAATTTAATAATTCATAGAGTTGAAAAACTCGTAATTGCATTGAAAAGAAAATAAAATATAACATTGAAAAAAAAGAGAGAAAGCACAAGCTAATTAGTGAAAGTGACAGTTCAATTGATGTTTGTAATAAATGAAGACAATAAAGAAAATTTATTTATTATTTAAAACCAATAAGCAAACATTTATTTTTATTTTCAATTTTTTTGCTTCCTAATTTTTGCACATGCAATTTCTGCTCGCATTTTTCGTTTCATTTTCATTATTTTCATCATTATTAAAAATTTATTCCTTTAATTAAATAATGATAAATAAAGCTTAAAATAATAATAAATAAACCTTGGCCTAAAAATCAGTTGAAAGATGTTTTAAAAATTTTGAATATTCAATTCCTTTACTTTGCCATGACCCTTGCAAAAGCTTTCCTCATTTATTTATTCATTCTTCCTTTTTCCGGAACTCATCGACTGAACATGTATTAAATAATTATATGACGGGTTTTTTTTTTTTTGAAATGCAACATTAAAAATTCGATTTTGATAATAGACATTTTTAATTTCAAATGTTTCACAATATATTTAGCTCTTTTCATTTTTATTTGCCAGTTGCAAAAATACAAATTTTCTCGAAAATATTGGATTTAAATTCTAAAAATACACAAATAGAAAAGCAAAACTTGTCATTTTTTTGAAGTTTTTTTTCTCGCTTATTGTTTCATTTAAAAAAAAAACATTTAATGTATAGTCTACTGGCCAATGAAGTTCTTTTTTTTTTTCTCAAGCCTAAATATTTAAAGTAAATTTTGTTAATACTCCCAAAATGAAAACGAATCAGCCGACATTCATATTTATAAAAGATCTGATTCTTTTAAATAAATGGATGATGATTTTGAATACTTATATGATAAATGATAACTATAAATGATAAATCTAATCAACCTGCTAACCTCATATCGCTAATTTAGTAAACAATTCTAGTCCGAAATATATCCACGTACCAATTTTTATTCATAAAAATTAGCATCAAATTACACAGATAATATACATATGAAGAAATGATGAATGATAACCATAGAGGGATAAGTTTGACTTGACATTAACCATCTCAAAATATAATAAATTAGTTGAATATTTGCATTTTCATGATCTGTCAATTTTAGCCAAGAACTACCAATATTATCAGTCCCTTGAGAATTATTATTATTATAGATTAAAAATATCTGATAAGCTTTTATCTTCTACAAAGAAAGAAGTGAGAAAAGAGAAAGTAGAAAAAAGAAGGAAAAGAATAAAAAGAATAAAGAGGAAGTGAAGTTGAATTTTATAGAAAATAATACTATTTATTGGTTTTTTTTTTTGCAGAAGAAAAAAAACGATTTTTGATGTTTTGCATAGTGAAATAGTAGATTTGATTATATTTTAGAGGATTTAAATAATCAATTCAAAAATTGGAATTTGTTTCAAAACGAAAAACATAACGAAGAAATTTTGAACTTTTTAGAGCTAAAGTATTTCAATTAGAAATATTCTTTATTATTCTTTTTCATTAATGTTTGTATTAATTTCGGTGAAAAATGCTTCATGCTTTTTATCTCCCTTTGCTTTCGTATTCTTTTTATATCAAAATTCCATAGATGTAATATTTCTTTTAAAATATTTAATTTGATATTGAAATTATTAGTTGAAATTTTTTCTCTGTCCCACCTACATTTATCTTTATATTAAATTACACTGCGCTTTTAATGAATGGTTAGGCTTTTTCTTCTCCATTCTTTTGAAATTCCATTGGAAAAACTGATCAAAATTAAAATCTTCAGAGGTGAAAATTTTATTTACTTCAACAATTTACAGGATACGAAAATTTATGAAAATTCAACTTTATAAGCTGCATAGATCTTTTTTCAAAAAACTAATTCTTTTCTTGTCTTTCAAGTTTTTTTTTTTTCACATATATCAAACGAATTATTTGTCAATGAAAAATTGCTAAGCATAGGTAATAATAATGATAGTGATTAGTAATAATATTAATAAAAATAACATTAATATACGTAATCAGACACGTGATCGTGATATACGCTTTTTAAGCAAATGCATTTCGATATTAGTTTTCAAAATTTTCATTATATCATTATAGTTGCAGTGTCAAGTTCACGTAAATTCTATCATTGAAAATGCATTTGATTTATTGAAATTAATTATTAAAATTGTGCAGTAAATTAGCCAATTCGTCGCCAAACTTGTATAGAAAATTGAAATAAGCGAAATTCATTCAAATCAATTTATTAATTTTTCTACTCCTTATTTGTGTAACTTTAAATTTTTAATCACTGATAAAAATTCCAACTTTATTTCCCCTGGAGAAATATGTTGCTTTAAAAATTTTTCATACTTTAAATCTAAATTTCAGTATTTATAGCTTACTCTTTAAAAAATCACAAAGCAAACTTTCGGATGTTTTTCTTTCTTTTTTTTTAAACAACATGTAATTTATATGATGCAATATAAAATATCATGCAGATTAACTATCAACTAAAACTCGCAAAAAATTCACGAAAAAAAAAAAAGGAAGAAAGAAAACGAAATTCGATAAGGGTTCTTTTTTTAGTGGTAATGCAGCAATAAATAAAATAGATCTGAATTTAAATTAGGAAAATTTCTTTAAAATTTTCATTAAGCACTTTAATAAATCCCATTTTTACTAACAGTATCATTTATGCATGCACCTTCTCGTAATTGTTTTAGTTTCAAAAGAGAGAGAGAGAGAGA
>RCAB01000790.1:0-17500 GCA_003640385.1 Setaria digitata | reverse complement strand
GGTGTTATAAGATATGCTTAAAGAATATTATTTTCCATCAAAGAATCCCATTTTTTTTTTTCCTGTTCCAAAAAAGGAAGAAAGACTGAAAAATGAAGGAAAACGATAGATTCAGATTTAAAGATAGAAAATTAAAAAAAAAAAAAAACAATTTATGAAATTTGAGACGATGATTGCTTCATTCATTTCTGCAACTGACGAAAATATGAAATACGGAAGTGGAATATTGCTTCTGCAACGACAATTCTTTAATAATTTGAAAAATTTGTTCAAAAAAAAAAAAAAAAAAAGAATCTTTTATTTTTAAAAACATTTTGAAAGGAACTGAAAGAGATTGTCGATATCAGAACTTTTTGACAGTGGTGTATCATGTTAGACTGATCGGACTGAACACTGACGAACAAAAATAGTTGACTCTTTATAATTTGCAAATTACACCTGGATTTATATTTCAAAATTTTTATGGTAAAATTTCAAACATTTTAAGCATTGAAGCAAATTAATCGTTATTTCGCAACACTTTTGGTCGTTCATTTTATCACAGTGTTCTAATTATTGCTTATTGTAAGATTTCACTTCATAACCCATTGATTGATCAATAATGAATGCCGATACTTGAGTCTTGTCTCACCAATAATAAGGATTTCTACTTTTGATTAGGCCTAAAGTGACTTGCATTTAATTGACAACTCATTGAAGATAATATATCATTCCTTATTTCCTTTATGACAATATATCTTTCATTATTTCTTTTATAGCTGCAATCCATCTCGAGATTACGGTTGCTTCATATGACAATATGTCATTTCGACTGCTCCATCGAATCATTTCATTTTTATCGTTTGTTTAATTTGCATGATTTTGTGTATAAAATGACTATTTAGTTCATGGTTAAATCAAATAACATTTTGTACGAATTCAAAGGATCATATGTAGTTTAATATAATTAAGTTTTATTTCATATTGCTTCAATTAAATCATTTCCCTCTTTTCACCAGTTCTTCGCTTTATAAGCCTTTTACCGTCACTCGAAATCATCATATTATCATTATATCATTATCATTATCATTATCATTATCATTAACTGCTTTGTCATTGATTTTGAACAATTACACATACGCACAGAATAAGTGAAACAAACAGGCGAATAGATAAACAGATAGATGGACGGACGGACAGATAAAATAAATCCAATTATATGAGCTTGCCATTTTTAATTATACATTTATAGATAAGAGAGAAAGAGAGGCAAGCGAATAATATGATTTTCTTTGTCCACTAATATCATCTTGACTTCATCCAGCTCATTACGGAGAGAAAATCGGTTTGTGGATGCTACCGGAATATGACGAAATTTAGATTGCAATGAACGAGAGTGCCAATTATTTCATGTAAAATTTTGCTGAAAAGATCGGAATCGTTCACTGGTGAAGAATTTAATGAATTTCAGACTTGGATAAATCATCGGAATTTGATGTCCATCGCAGCTACGACTGATTCTTGGCTCCAAGTTTTGACACGCTTAAAATTATATAAAATAAAGTTTGGCGCAATATCAGTTTAATTTATCATAACAAACTGATCAACGGTCCAGTAAGTTTTGCTGATAATTTTGATTAACTATAATGGCAGTGTATTTATCTCATAAAATGACACCATTTATTTGATACCAGTACAACAATGAAGAGCAATTGATGCCATTGAAATCTGTTTTTTTCTTATTAGCATCAGTCGTACCTGCTCTAACTTCAACTACTTTGTCCTCTGACCTTTCATCACATCTGAACAGACAACATAAACGAACAACAAGTGACAGAGTAAGTGACGCACGTACGTCAATCACACAAACATAATATTTACACGGCGCGGGAGAAATGTGAAATACACACACTTTACTCTGCATAAAGGTAGATGATGACGGCCTGGGAAGCACAATCATTGGTTATATTTGAAAATTGAAGGTGACAAATTGAATTGGGTCCGCCTTATGCTTTCCTATATTTCGGGATCAATCCCGTCTCCTATCAGCCTTATCTCTTTTCCCATCCTTAGTTCCCTATCAATTATCATTAATTGTTTTTTCATATTGATAAAGCAACGATCTTTCACCAGCAGTAATCACTGTTTTACAAGATTAGAATTTCCACTGTTCTCACAGAACTTTTTTTTTGCTACTTCTAATCTTTTTAAACTTTTCAATTTCTTTTCCCATTCTGTTTTCCAATATTGTTAGCTGCATCAATGGTAATATCATCATGCGTATCGTCATTATAATACAGGAAAAAAATTTGAAATTTATAAACATGTCAGTAACTGTCATGGAAACAACTGATTTAATAAGAAAGCTATTTATTATTTGTCGAAATTCTTAAATGTGCAGCACATTAAGTACTTCAAAACCATTTTAGAAATATTTACAAACTTATCAATACCCTTTCTCACCGAAAAGTTCATATTGCATTAATCCTTCCAATTATAGTAATCGTCACTCATTATCAATTCAGAATTATTTCAACAATTCATGCATATGCATATTACCGTACGACAAATTTACAACAACAACAGCAACAACAACAACAAGAGCAATAAGACAATAACAAAGACAAAAACAGTAATAACAATAACAACAGTAACAAAAACAGCAGTAAAAATATAATAATAACGATAACATCAACAGGATATAAAATTCCAGTTTTCTATTAAAAATAAAAAAGAAAAGAACAGATGGAGAAATAATAAGTGATAAATCAGTTGAAGTCAATTATAGCCAGCGAAATTCCAACGCTCTTTTAATGTGTCGGTTGCTGTTGTTAAACAGAAATTTTATTTTATTTCTCTTTTGAAATTTTGCGCCTAAAATCGAAGCACGGAGCATATATGTATGTTTAAATATATATATATATATTTATATATAAGTGAAAATGTTGACGAAAATTAAGGCAGAGAAAGTGCTGGCGAGGAAGTGGTAATAAAAATTGATTAGTGAATATCCAAAACAACAACAATATCTGTTGTAGTAGTAACAACATTTAATAGGAGTTTTGTTTTTAGGATAAAGGGAAATCGGTTAATTAGTTAATTTTGTTAATAAATTGAATGTTCCAATGGTCAATGAGAGAAAAAAAAAGAGAAAAAGAAAAAATGGACGGAAAAAAGTGAAACGTCACCAACAAAATATTTGCACATTTTTTTTTCCCCCGAATTATCTCTCACCCTCTCTTTTCTCTCTCGTTTTTCAATTTTTTTTTTTAATGATTTTAAGCAAGTGAAATGAATATAAAAATACGAATTTTTTTTTGCTTCCTTTCTTCGGTCTCTTTGGTCGCCGATCAAGTTATATATTATATCATTCATTTTGGCAACATAACCATCTTGTTGCATTTTAAAATTGCTTTTTTTTTCTCCATTTTCCTTCTATTTTCTTTTATTTTTATTTGTAATTTTTTTTTTTTTTTTTTTTTGTTGGTGAAAGAAACTAACTGATGCGTTTTTAATTATATTGTTTTAATGCAAAGAAATATTTACCGAAATTTTTGATATAAGCTTTGAAGTGTCTAAAAGTGGATGGATAATAAAAAAGTTAACGCAAAGATTTAAAATTATAAAGGTTTAAAAATTAAAGAACCTTTTATTCTTTTAATAAATTTGCAACGTTTGAAGAGTTAAAGAGTAGACAAAAAAATATCTGATAAACACGAAAACTTTTCAATACTTATTACTACAAGTTTAAAAATATTGCCAACATTTTTTGATCAGTAGTTCATTTTATTTTAAATTTACTTTTCCCCACTGAATCACTTCAAATTTGATATTTACTCTATAAATTCTTGCTTACTATATTACTTGCACGATTTGATCAAATAAACAGCTAATAGCAACAATAATTTTGTTAAAGTTTATTTAAGCGAATTAAAAAAAGATAAAAATGATAATGATATTAAAAAGTGAGATTTTTGAAAGAAAGGATACGATAGACGATAAATTGCAAACATATGGTCGATAAAACCATCAAAACGGTTGTAAAATAAGACACATTTAAAGAACTATAGCAAGGAGCGGTTGTATGAATTAGATTGATAAGAAGACGAAAAAAAAGTTATGGGAAAAATAAAAGAAGCAACAAAATTGTATTAGATACTTTTACAATAGGGAATTAATTCAGAAGATTGCAGTCTGACCAGGGCAGTGGACACCGGATGGACAATCGAGAAAGGAAGTGAAACAGAGGATGATGACACGATCCTTCTGCCCTTTATTTCCCGTATTATCAATAGAAGCTAAACGAGCTGATTGACCCTTAACCCATCCTGAACCTCTGGTCCAATTGTTGTTGCCATAATTTACGCATATTGTATATGTTTTGTCAGTTCGTCGGTCCATTTATCTCCCAAACTAATCCATCCTGTACATTTCACACAATTAATGAATGGTAAAAGGTGAGGAAGAAGAAGCGATCGTAAATTTCAATCACAATGGTTATCGATTCATATATATATCCCATTCAACTGTTAACGGCCTACCTTAAGACCTCATTTATGACTTGAGACCTAAGAAGTAGCATAGTTTTTACCATCATTAAGCTAATCAATTATATCTAGCAGTAGTTTTAGTAATACTAGCAACGGTGATGATGATCAGAAGGTATTATCTCATTATTGCTGTTGAACATTTTTCCTGCATTTTCTTTAAATTTAAAATATTTGTCTTTGTTAGTGCTATAAAATTCACTATGATTTTATCAATTTACTCTAACTTCAATTCATTCTCAAGTGATTCTTTAAAACTTTTAGTTTTTCAATTATACTTTTACCTGAAAATTCTGATTCCACTCATTGACAAAGAGAATTTTGATGGAAAAAATTGTCAAATAAATTGCATTTGATTTTGAATCTTCCGAGCGAAATGAAAGATGCCTTTTTATGTTTAAGTTTAATCGTCTTCCAATTCATTTCCGGAATGATGCACAATTCAATATAGAGAATTCCTGTTTCCTTTAACTGAAGTAGTGCGCATGTTTAATTTTATGTCTTATGTATGGACTTGATTTGGACTTCGCATCTGATACTTACGGTAACTTTAAACGTGATTCACTTTTTTCTTCTTTTTAAAAATCAAAACGCGATTGATCTGATAAGTTGCTTATTATGATAAATACGTGAGGATGTCATTCACCTCACTGAATTAATTTGCAATTGGAGATAATTTTGACGCAGTAAGTCGAAATTATTGGGGTTGAAAAATGTGATGTATGAGTGCAGCACGGTGGTGCATCGTCTCGACAATTATTGTGCGTTTAATTAGAAAATGTAAATCGCAACCTTCCGCTGTCTACTAAGAGGAGCATGTGTGTTAGTGTGATATATATGGCAAACCTTCTAGCCACCATAGATATATAATACCAAAATAATATTATATTATGTTATTATATATATACATTTGATATAAGCGGAAGTTTGATTCGCTTGATTCGCTGATGTGTTTCCTCAAAATAAGCCATAAAGAAGACGCTGAATTCATATTATTCAATGGAATATATTGGCAGAAGGATATGTTAGCAAAAGTTCCATTTATTAATAACATGAAAATAAAAATTGTATTTCGACGCAGTATTAGCATGTTTAGTACATGTTTAGTACTTACGTAGTTATGACATCTTAAGTGCCTTTTAGATAGAAGTTATATTAGTTATTCCTTCATGAAGGTATTTTATTTAGACAAATCTTTTCACAAGTTATGAAAAAATCAGTAGCAGTTTACTTATCATAAGATTTGATGCGAGAGTGATTGATTTTATGATGTGATACTATAAAATATTATAGTATTATGAAGGTATCTTCTCTGTGGAGAGCTAAATAATTGTTATGATTGAAGAACGATAACAGGTACAAAATTTAAGTTTAATTAAAATTACTGATGGAGAGGAAAAATAATGCAGAAGAGAAGATGAATAGGAAAGAGATAAAGGAAAAAGCTATATCAGTATTGATTATAAAGTGATATCATGCTGCAGCATGAAGTTTGTGGATGATTACATCCATGCATTGTTGCTAATCACAAAAGTATTTTTTTTTTAATTTAGACGAGCAAAAAAGTGAGAAATTGAGCAGTAAATTTGAGTTCAGTATCGAAATCTGGTAATGTCTGGTATGTCAAAGGTGAAGTATAGCTTAACGGAGAGAAGAAAGAAATTATGTTTATAAAATGAAAGAAAAATTGCAAAATTCTAGGAAACGATTAAAATTATATTGTACGTCAGAAAGTAACATTATCACATGATTTATTACTTCAAAATCTATTTTTTCCTAAACACCATTTCTATTTTGTTTTTTTAAAATTTGTACTATTTTTACTTCATTTCAATTCTCTCGTTTCATTTGCTACCTATTATTTCGACCAGTGTGTGTCGCAACTCTCGTATTCTCTATATTTCGTCCTATTTTATTCCATTTTACTATTTCTAGCCCTTTCTGTTCTTATTTTAAAGTCTGTTTCTATTTCAGCTCAATGTTCTGAAAAGTAAAGAAATACGAAAATACAAGTGAATCTTATTTTCGCTAAGATAAACATTAGCAGTGATATGAATTAATTTATTATCATTTATTATCCCTTAAGCACTGACGATTGGCTTCAACTTTTTCAACTTTTTTTTTGTTCGGATATGCAACAAATGTTGTTGCTTCCTACTGGAATACTTATTATTGAGATATAATTTGCAAAGTTTTTTTCATCAACCGTTTCACTCTTCCCCTTTCTCCTCCTTCTCTTTTCAGTCCCTTCGTTTGGCATTTGATGAAAGAATCAGTCATTTTTCAAATTCTCACTTTAACAACACCACAAAGATAAGATAAACAAAATGTCGAAAACATAATAATCTTCGATATTTGATGAAATATTTATCCAGCATTACGATTTCTTTTCCAGCGCTCATTTTATTCTAACAAAATTATGTTTTAAATGGCCATTTTTTTTCAATACCAGAGTGGTTGGAATGTCTACGCGTACGTGTATATCATTACCTATTACGCATACATGTAAGTACACTTTGATACATGTCGTCATATTTCAGGACAACAACTTTTGAATTCTAGCTACTTCTAATTGCATTTTAAATGTTTTAAACATTTTGCTTTTTTTTTTTTTCAGCTCTTCCTTTTATCTTCAGTTTGTATAACTTAAAAAATAACAAAGAGTTAACCATTATCTTTGAAAATGTATCATTGTGGACAAGGAGAACAGTGTTTCCAGCAATTTTAAATTTTTTTTACCTTCTTTAATTCTTTTTTTCAAAAAAAATAAATAAATAAATTTCTTTAGTTTTTACAAACTCAACTACTACAGTATTATATTCATAAAGGAAACACAAACATAATATGTATGAGTAGCGCATATTACCGTAATCCAATCATACATATTCATTGAAAGAGAGCCACCAATGCTTTCGCATCTGTTCGATGAAAGAATTATGATTGGAAGATGACAGGAATATATATCTGTGTATAAATCTATATGCATATATATATTTATATTTATATTCATATTGTGTATGACAACTGTTAGTGAAGAAGTAATTGGTGAATATAGGGGAAATCTTTCTCATAAACTAAGCAGATAGAATGAAATGGATAATCCTTTACTCATAATCGTATCTCCTTGGGCTATTTCATTATCCGTCGAGACAATCGGCCAACCTATCATAGCTTTGATTTAACAATGTTAAGCGTTAAGATAGAGAGATAGATAAATAGATATGTTTAGTCGATCATTCCTGACTCTTAAATCCAATAATTAATCCCAGTGGGTGATGATTGCTGAAATAATTCAGGATAGATAGGATAATAATTATTTTTCTCTTGTTTCTTGCTAAAGTTTAATTTTCGAAAATTAATTAAATTTCAGGCACATATTATTAGTTGAGGATAACTGATAGCATGTACTGCTTTGACAGTTATTTATGTAAAAGTATTTTTAGCATTCACTGCGTTTTCATTTGGATTATTCTCAAGGTATTATTATTAGTTATCACTGAAGATTATTAAGAAAAAGGGATGGCAGTAACTAAAAGTCGAAGAAGAACTATAATTAGTGTCAAAAGTACTTTGATGGTGTGTATATCTTAGTTTTATTGTAGAAATATCTAGTTGAATTCCATTTAAAATCGAAAGTAGCAAAGCTGTCTTATCTTCACTCATTGATAATGAAAATAATGCGAAAAAATAAACGAGCAATAATAAATTTTTAATTTATTACTGTATAATCAATAAATATCATTAAATTATTACTGATAGCACTATGAAATAATTCATTTGATAATTTTGTGCATAGTTTGTTTTTTGACAGAAGAATACTACATGAATAATATCCGGAATGGATACATCATACACATATGCATTCCGGAGAGGCATATCATTTGCTTTTGAATTGCGGAACTTATAGCTATCGGATAAAAGTAGGCGAAAGCATCAAGAAAACGTCTAAATATTATTTTAGCTGTATCATTCCCTTTATGTCCATCCGTTTAAAATTATGAAATTTTCTTTCTCATCATCTTTCAGGTTCATTTTCTTTTTCAAATAAGCTTGCTTGCCAGTGGAGGTAGAAAAGTAGTAAATAACTTTACAAAATGTTATATTTGATAAGGTTTTATATAAATTGATAAAAGTGACGCGAATATATCGAAGAGAGGAAAAGAAACAGTGGTAGTGGAAATATTATTTCGATGATTTTAAACATTTGTAATTGTACTTGGTTATTTAATTTTCAGTAGAAATCAGAAATAGATATAGCATAGATGTAATTATTTGGTAGGAAATTAATTGGTTTTCCATTCATTATCATAAAATATAAAAATAGGCCATCAGAACTTATCTATAAATCATCACGAAATCTAAAATTTAACAGTAAAACGATTTTTTCTTCGCCTAGTTGCAAATGAACAAAAAAAATTGTTCTATTATAATTCATAATTTCAAGAGGAAAAAAGAATTTAAAGAAAGAAAAGAACGTTCCTACTTACTTTATTGAATTTATAGTAATTTAAATTATAAATGTTAAAATCAGTTAGCTCCAAATATTTCAATATCTTATTGTATATTTTCCAATAAATTATTATTTTTTAGCCCCTTTTTCCTTCCTCTTCTTGAAATTGCATTTCGTTGTTCTTAAAATTAAACTATCTCAACCCTCGCCCTCGTCGTCTCCTTTTTTGCCGCTGTTTGGAAACATCGTAAAAGTCATTAAATCAGCAACCAACCATTTGAAAGTGATTATATTTCGCAAAAATTTTTACACACAACATATAACACACACACACACACACACACACACACACACACACACACACACACACACTGATATACATATGCATCAATGATATGCACACTTTAATGTGTGCCCAATAAATTGTGATGAGGGGTGACAATAGTATTGAAATTTTGACAATGAGAATGAAAGTTCGGAAAAAAAATGATAGGATTTGTTGCCATGAAATCAATTTGCATTCTATGTGTTAATTTTGTTCATTTCAATTTGATTAAAATGCTTATTTGCTCAAATTAATTATTTCATATATTCCATAGAAAAGACAAATCATACAGTGGGCATATCTAATTTTAAATGAACCTATCACATGATAGTATATAGTGCAAGTTAAAACTAATTCAATTTCATCGTTAGATATGAATATATATAAAAGTTGCATTATGAGTGAGGAAAAAACGATTTTTGACAACTTTTTGAAAAATAGGAATAGAAATTTTGCCGCTTTTTTCTTCGGCCGAAAAAGAAATTTCTTTTTTTTTATTTTAAATTTATTTCAGCTGCTTCATCTTGAAATCTTTTTCTCTTTCTCACCCCTTTCTTCTTTCTCCTACATGTTTATATGTTCTTTTTTTTGAACAAAAAATTTTTTTAAAAAAATTTCAACACAAATAACTTGCAAACAATGGGCGTAAATTTTATTTTTTATTGCTCTTCCAATCATTTCCAACAGATGAAGCAAGAAAATTTTATTTTTTTTTTTTTTTGTTAAGAGACAGACAAATATGGTTGCGTAAGGACGAACGGATGGACGGACGGAGGCGGACGACGGAAGACAGGATGAGCGGATAGAGTCAGAAGAATAAGATAAAATAAGATGAAAAATTAGTAATCGGTTAAACTGATCGACAAAAGTTCCGAAATTTTTTAATTCAATTTTCCGTCACTCATAAAAATTTATTATCCCTCTAGCGATTATTTTAATTTCTGAAATTGTTCTTTTTTTTTGCCGCTCTTTTCAGGTTTTCGGTGCCTTTTTTTTTGTTTTTCTTAAAGGAATTAGGACTATTACAACAATGATTTATTTACTCAATGAATAGAAATTAATAATTCTTGCTACTGTAATTGTTGGCTGGAAACGGTAATATTTTCATAGGAAAATATACTGCTAAAACTCGCATCTTATTATAATTCCATGTTGATTAAAAAATTATACTTCGTTGAAATTTTAGTATTCCTTTAAATGATAAAATACTAAATTCTGAAGTTTTTTTTGACCAAATTTTCCATATAAAAATACAATTAATTTTACCTAAATATTGGAGGAAAATGAGGGAAGTAAAATATGAGTGAATAAAAGAGATGAGGAAATCAAAAGGCTACTGTATCAAAATCATCATTTTGATAACAGGTTATTTTTATTTGTGCTTCCAAATATACACATCTGTTCTTTACTTCTCTTCCTAACCAATCGTAAGGTAAAATTAATTTCCATAATAGTAGGGTATAAGCAGTCATATGAGAACCCATTTCGTGAATTTTGGAAATCAAACAAAACTAGTCGATTTGGAATTCAGTCCCAAAATTTTATTTCAATCAAAATTTTCATTATTTTTTTCATATTTAAAATATTGCATGCATTTGCAAGATGGTAATATAAGTAAATAAAAATTATATGTTATGGCGATATTGGGAAGAGATATAGTTACTGTTACAATAATGATCTTATTATTACTATTACAATCATTATTATTATCAACTGCTATTATTTTGCCAATGCGACAGCAGTGCTAAAGTGCACAATAATTAAATACATATATAACTGATGAATTTTTAAATAATACTAATGCATGAATTCACTTCTTTCATCCTTATCACCCTTTTTATCACAGTATTTTTCACATTCTTCTCCTATCATCTTATTTCATATTCTCGAGACATTTCAATGTATTGATAGCAAAACATATGATATTCAGCATATTGATATACCACCTAGCATCGATCCGATGAATTATGAGCACAACTTGTAAACCATTAATCTTGATATCCGCTCATTTTGTTCAACAGTAGCTGCAGTATTATTAGTGGTATTGAAAGTTGTACCAGTTGTTGTTATTGTAATTATTGTTATTATCATTGCAGCAATAGTGATAGTTATAATATAGTAACAAAATATAATCAGTAATTCATTGAATTTCAAATCCAAAAAAAAAATATCATTCACTAAATTTATTTATGAGTTCAAAAAATTTTTATGAGTTTAAAAAATTTTTCTTTAAAGAAAAAGAAAGAAAAGAAAAAAAAAACAAATCAAAAATGTTTGTTATTCGTTTGCTGAAGATATACAACATATAGTTATTTGATATGTTATTTGATCTTGCAGAAGTTTGAACTAGCAATTTAAGAGGATATTATTAATGAAAGGACATTTTGATATCGGTAAACAAAGGCTTCGTAATACTTCTTGTAATGCCATATCTATCTCTTTTGTTTTTCATCATTTGGACAAATAATCTTGTGAGGGCGTACAACTGACAGCTAAACTACCGACAACAAATTATGCTTCTTTCTGTTCTGATTACTACAATGTCTCGTACATTTCTTTTTTACTGCTACTGTGTGGTTTAATTTAATAGTGCTTATCATTTTTTCAATTTTTGGAAAATAATTTTTGATGTGGAATGAAAAAAAGGATTTCTTCTGGGACAGAGGAGCAAAAAGTATTTGAAATTATTTCACCTCATTTTATATGTATACTATTTCTTCCTTTTTCTTCCTCTTTTGCCTTTTATGCTTCTCCAAAATGAAATGATAAATAATTGTTTATAAAGTAAAAGCAATTCGAATAATATTCACCATGCAAAAATGATTCGATAAAAAACACGATGATAACGTCGATTATTCAATATTACACATCGATGATAGTAAGTATCGGGCTTAGCTTCCTTCTTTATTATTTCGATATTTGCATGGATATTTCAATTTTAAGTTAATGTTGCATCATTTGCTGATTATCCATCTTTTCCTTCCCTTTGAAATTCCTATGGGTCTTAAAAAGTTTTTGGAAAATCATGATAAAGAATAGTTAATCATAGCGATGATTATGATGATTTGCTGCTGATATTCTTATACTGGTTATCAGAATATGATTTTTTTTCTTTCGAATATGAAAAAAATAAAAAAGTGAAAAGGAACGTTTGTGTGTTTTTAATCGGAATTTTAAACTTTACAATCACTGAACCAATGTAATGAATGAAACAATCATTTTAAAATATTCCCCAATTATGTCTTATCTTGTTCGTCCTGTTCTACCTTATTCCATCATCATTCATCTCAAAAAGAAAAAAAAACTGAAAAAATGAGCCATCATGAGTTGACATACCTCTCAATTTAATTCATTTCAAAAAACTTCATGCCAATTTACTGTTAGTTTAAAACTGATCATGAAAAAAAGAAAGACCTTTTTCTTTCATTAAGTTTTGATTTTGAAGCACATTTACTTTATTTTTCCCGCGGTTCAATAGATTTTAACTTTTTTCATTTATAAATTAGCTTTGGTTTATCGATTATCAATTATCATGTCTCTGCTTAGTACCAGGGTAAATAAATGAATCACAATAAGGCACACATTTCATATCTTTATTGTATGATAGCATTTTTATCACGTATAGTTAGTTAGTTCTATCAGAACAAATATTCAGAACCTAGTTGATTAATTTTATGAATACAATAATCACCGGAATATTTAGCTACCGTAATTTGATTCCTATCATCTCCTCATTTCTTCATATAATAATCTTCTATACTGTAATTTTAAATGGTTTAAATTTGCTATTTCAGGAAACTAACTAATGTTATGTAATTTCAATTGCCCATATAAAATTTTATTACATTTTCTGATAACGAACGAATTATTCGGAAGTTACGATTTTTTTTTTGATTCCATCTTTTATGCGCACAAATTATTTCTATTTTGTTAAATGCCAATTGTTGCGTTCCAAATTTTTTTCCAAAACGAATAACATTTTTTTAAAGCAATTTTTCACTGAACTCATAAAAAAAATTTTTTTCAAATTCATTTAGCTGTTAGTCGTTTTCTTTGCGTTGTTTTATTTCTCCTCAGTTTTTTTTTTCTTTTTATCTATCTTCATTTCCTTCTTTTTTTTTTTGGTATAATAAGCTGACAGAAATGGAGGAATTTGATACTACATTGTTAATCACTTATCCGTGATAAATTCTGAATATTAGTGATAGCTCAGTAGTATGGTAGAATTATTTTGATGAAATATTGAAATTAATCAAATATTAACCAAGAAAATGAATCCTTTAGTGAAATATATTTTGTCCATGCTAAAGTTGTTCTCTTTCTTAGTAAATAAATGTAAGATACACGATTATCTCCTGCTTGAAGAAGGAATCCCTTGTAAAGATGATTTGGATTTGTTAATTAGACCGGTGTCGAATAGTCGTTTATCAATTCATGATGATATTGACTGATTATTATACCGCAAATTAATTCCAGCGGATCAATCAAATGGCATGATCAGTGGTTAATTATCTCAAGTAATTAGTTAATAAAATTGACGAAAAAATAACTAATTTTTACGAATTTCATAAAAAAATGAATAAACAAATTAAAATGCAATTTGAAAGAACGGAACGAAGTAAAAATGAAGAATGGAAAATGAATGAACAAAATAAAAGAGAAAAAGAAGATACGAAAATTCCCGGAGGGTATATTATTTACGGTAAGAAATGATTGCAATAATAATAAATAATTCAGTTTTATTTTTTTTTCTTCAAATCTATTTACACATAATATTTAATGAATAATAAGCAAATTAGTGAAGAATTACGGTTGACGTACAGGACCATGAAAGAGAAAGGGCTTGTAATAATAAAGGAACNATTTTTTTTCTTCAAATCTATTTAAACATAATATTTAATGAATAATAAGCAAATTAGTGAAGAATTACGGTTGACGTAAAGGACCATGAAAGAGAAAGGGCTTGTAATAATAAAGGAAAGACAGATCACGATGAATGGATGAAGAATAACAGAAATATATTACTTGTGCAGTGATAATGATAACATAATCCTCCGGGCCTTATAGCATGCTATTTCTTCCTTGTCTTGTTTTTTTTTTCCTTTTTTGATTAATATCAAATAACCATTTACCGTGAATAATGATGCCTTTTATATTGAATTTTATTATTTTTATAAATATGCTCTTCTAGTGCTACTACTAACACTTATATAACTATAACTATTAATAACAATCATGATAACTTTAATAGTGATAACGATAATGACAGGGTAGTAAAGTTGCGATAAATATTAGATATGGATAAGCTGATTTTTCAATTTTGAGACTGATATTGATAATTACCAGTTTCTAATATTGGCATGACTACTTGCCCTGATATTGATTTTCGCTGCTATCATTTTCACATATTGCTTATCTGTTTAATGGGTGACACTATAGAATGTTGCTTATTTTATGATTTTATTATCAATTTGTCATGAATTTGTATGTTTATTTTCCATCTCCAGCATCACTTTATTTCCACGTTCGTTCTTCTCTTAATTACCCACAATATTTATTGTACTAGTAATTCTTAGGTATGCATATTTGCCTAATATTTTTTCGTTTTTTTCCTCCCTTATCAATATAAATATATTTAACAATAAATATGTTTATTTGTTTACTATTTCTTCTATCAAATTATTTATATTTACGGAATAAACTAACGTTAAAAAAACCTAAAAGGAAAAAAATTTCATTCATGATGGATTATTTTTCAACACCTTAAAAAGAAGTACGAGAGACTTTTTTTAATGAATTTCCTGAATTTTCACAAAAATTCATCATACAATGGACAATGTTTTACTAGACATGCAACGGTAAGAAAAGTTTCAACTACCATATCAAATCATTTTTCACTCTTAAAAGCCTTACGTTTCCTGCGTAAAAACTGTTTCCCAATCGTTTTCTCCACGGGCAGGCTCATTGCTTACCCACCAGGTGGCCTACCCACATTCATTTCCTTCTCAATGATTGAGAAATTTTTTCGATGCTTCATTTTCTAACACACAGACACAAATATAAATATTATTCTCTCACAATTTCGTCACAATAGACGGTGCACAGTGAATTGAATTGAATGCTTTTAATATAAAATTTTTAATTTATTATTTGCATATTTTAATGCATGCAATCCGAAAAGGTAGCACATAAGGTGAAGATTGCGTCTATTGTATGAAGAGTGCTTTCTATAAACTATTATCGATTTCCATTTCTTTTTTTTACGATTTCTTACTTTTTAGTACATTAGTCTTAAAGGTGATGAAAATTCTCAATGTCCAAGATTGTGGTAAGGCGATCATTTGAATTTAAGGTGAGTGCCGATTATTTCATATGAGAATAATTTTAATATATATTGAATATTTTAATTTATGTCTGTCTGGATATTAATTACTTATCAAATTATTGAAGCGGATTTCATAAAAATTGCAAATGTCTACGACTCTTTTCTGTCCATACTGCTCCCATTCGCAATTCATGTTTTAAAAATAAATGCATCAGTTTGATTTGATAACATTTTGCAAAACGAATGATATAGAAGTAATTATCTGATTGAACTTTGAGATAAAAATTGTATAAAAATTTTATTACATCTTAAAATTTTGCAAACATTAAAAAAAATATTTTACCGGTTTTTTGGCATTTATTCAAAAGCAATAAAAAAATATTGCGAAGCAATAATTGAAGAAGTTGTCATTTTCACTCATCACTAATTACAAATTACTAAAATTTTTCTCAAAAAAAAGAGACAAATCAATCTAGCAATTGTCAATTGTCTTATCCTTCTTTGAAATTTCTTTCCCTCTTTTGAAATGTTGCGCAAAAGCTAAATTCCATTTCGTTTTTACCGTTTTCAAGAAGCCGACAAACAGTTGTTGCTGTACAGTAAGCTGTCATTCGGATGATGATAAATTGTTAATAGGATTTTTCTCAAACTTAACTTATTTCCAACTTAAAATATCCATCATTTTAATTGTTGTTGTGTAATCTTTGCTATAAATTTTTTGTAAAATTCATCTTTTCATCTGTATGTCAAAATTGCTTAACGTCAACCATTTGTTGGATAATTAATTATTAAAAATTGATCTATTTAGGTAACTTATATGTGGCTTCAATTTTGCCTGAAGAATATTTAATAAAAAATTTGAAAAATACCACTCATGATTAGCAGAGAAAAATTAGAAAAATGAATGAATTCGGTTGAATGAAGGAGCCCAAGCGTGAACTTATTTTTGCGGACACGTATGCGGTCATGACGATGAAAAACAATTAACACCGATTAAATGAGTAGTGGTAAATTAGGAATTTCTTTATAAATGAGAAGGATAAAAGTTAGTGATAGGAGAATGGATGGGATGAATGATTCTGGCTACTATAAATTAGGAAAAACATATTCAAATGTTTTATAATGTTATTTATATATTTAGATATTATGCAATGCGAATTTTAATTTTGACTAACAACGTTCCACGCTAAAAATTTTAGTACTTTTGCATATTTCGGTACAGTGCTTATTCCAAAGTGAAGTGATAGAGACACTTAGGGAACGTTTATTTCATTTTTTCTTTTCAGATAAATTTAAACAAATTTAAGGGCCTATTAATTATTTCTATTATTTCTTATATTTCTAGTCATTTATATAATCTTTTATTAATTTTTTTTTTGGTGTACAGGTGTTTATTCGATTATTAATCATGCAATACTTTATAATAGCAATTAATAACTAATATCACTGAAATTATAATACTCTTTTGTGACTCATTATCTCTTTATTTCCTCTTTTCTTTACATCGAAACGTGCAAAAATCTTTTTTAATTGAATTTTTTAAAAGACATCAATTTTATAGACAGAAGGCAGCGGAAAGAAATGAGCACTTAGTTGCAAAAATCTGCTTCTTATAGTTTATGGTTTATATTTTTAAGTTAATTTATTTGGGGGTTAATTTTAGGAAAACGATCTAGTCAGTAAATTTTGTTAATGGTAGTCAGATTTTTGTGCATCACTGTTTCGAACTATTTGCATGTAGTTTCATCAATTTATTACAATTAATTAAAATTTGGATGTGAACTATACATGTCTTTTAATGAATACGAAATATATGAATATATATATATAAAATACATATATATATTTTTTTAATATATTTTATATAAAAAAAA